>JABXWE010016605.1:0-15882 GCA_014611495.1 Limonius californicus | reverse complement strand
AAATAATTTCGAAAACCCTGATTTATTTTTCATTACATTCAATTTTGAAGAAGTGCACTTCAAAAATACTTACTAACTGAATACGACTGTCTTTTTCTCATAGTTGCATTCTTGACAGTCGACATTTTATTCTGAGAACTAATAGTCGGCCTCATAAGCCTACTCTGTGGCTTCTTATCCGTTTCGTTGTCTGAGTCCGACTGATTCAGCACCCCTGTAGAGCTGCTTCTCGTAATTGCAGGATTTTTGGTATACCTTGAATTGCTCCTTGCTGTAGAAGGATGTTTTACCAATTTTCCTGAAACTACCAGAAGACATTTTAAAAATGTGGTCGCACTTTCAACTTTATAAGAATTTGCTTTCAAATCATGCAAGTTTCGCACCCAACATGCAAATACGTAAAAAAAAAACGAAACAATATAAAGCTTGAATATGAGTGCTGAAAGTTAATAGTAGCTGTGAATTGACCTTGTCTGTACGGAGACCTTCCACTGGGAGTCCACAGAGAAATTCAGAGTAAAATCTTACCTTGTTCGACTTTGCGTTTTTGAACAACAGGTCCTTGCATACTAAGATCGCTTAAACTGCATGCTCTACGAAGGCTGTTATCAGGGCTTTCGGCATCTATATGCACTGCAAAACATGCACAAAAATGAGCCCATTTGAGCCAACATGAAACACTTATACAACGGATGGGTGAAACAGAAAGCAACAAAAGCACATTAAAATAGAAAAATTATTTTTTTCGCTATGTGGCAAAAAATGAAATCATGTAGAAGCTTTGGTAAGTTTGTTCACAAAAAAGACGAAGAATATTTAAAGTATATACAAAAAAAAATGCAAATGTAGGTATATAAGTTTTTGTGGTTGCCACAAAGCAAACTTAGAATTGTGCTTTATCTCAATAATTAGTCTGTTTGAAATAAATACGTCGGGGAATTTTCAGTGAAACAGCATAAAATGCTATGTACAGGGTTTGGCAAAAGTACGGAACATTGCAAATATCTACAGCATTTTCAAAAAACAAAATATTCTACATGACGGATCCGGTATATTGCGGATACAATGAAGGCATTGGCGGTTTAAAGGACTTCCGGTTTAGCCGGAAATGACATCAACTTTTTTATTTTAAATAAAATTCCCTGTATATTTTTTGATATATCAGTAGAACTCTTTTTTGCGAGTGCAGTGATACAAAACAACTAAAAATAAACGAATATAAAACATACAAAATGTTACAATTTCACACAAATAGCATCACTTGAGAAGATGCTCAAAACGACCACCATTTACTTCTTGGCAAAAACAAAGTTACAAAACCTTCAGTTATATTAACGCGATGCACTGCAGGAATTCTCCTTATTTCACCAATAATCCTTCCAAATTATGTGGCCATTTGGTACAAAATCTAGGTTTAAATTGTCTCTAACGAAGGAAATCCAATGGATTGAGGTCAGGAGAACGAGCGGGCCATTCAGTAAAACCCCTGCGCCCTATTCTCCTATTTGGAAACGTTTGGTTTAAAAAACGCCGAACATTGGAGATGCTCCGTTCTGACGAAACCATATACAGGGTTTGTCCGAAAATTACTGTCAGTAATTTTATTGTGACTATACGTCGTAGCGCGTTCGGACCGGTTGGGATCGGTGGAGGAGGAAGTCAGCTTACGAACGTGCGGTCGCTCAGTTGTCTACGACCATCGGGAGAGTAAGGAAAGGCTTTTCCGTGTAACTCGTTTTCGTCTCCCGTGCAAGCCGCAATGCAGCGCTCGTTGGAACAAAGGATTGCTAGTCAAGTCTACCGATGCTACAAGGCCGTGAAGAGGTCAGCGATGAAGCCCGCGCTGGGCGGCCATCAACGACCACCACCGACGAAAATGTGACGCGTGTGAGAGAACTTTTGAACTCAGACCGTCGTTTAAGTGTTCGTTTAGTGGCACAGACATTAAACATTCCAAAAAGTACCGTCCACGAGATTGTGACGATTTGCGAAAAGTGTGCGCAAAGTTGGTGCCCAAAGTGCTAACGGGCGACCAAAAATCGCGCCGAGTTGAAACGTGCCAGGAACTTTGGGACTTTTGTGAGAGAGACCCCCACTGTTTAGACAATGTCATCACATGTGACGAGTCTTGGGTGTTTGAATACGACCCCGAAACAAAAAGGCAAAGTGCCGAGTGGCACACCTCGGCGTTACCTCGCCCCAAGAAGGCCAGAATGAGCAAGTCAAAGGTCAAGACCATGCTCATTGTGTTCCTTGACATCAGAGGGCTCATCCACCATGAGTTTGTACCACATGGTATAACCGTCAACGCCAAATTCTACGTGCAAGTGCTCAAGAGACTTAAACGAAGGGTTCATCGCGTTCGGCCCGACATTGCGGACGATTGGAAACTTCACCATGACAATGCGCCAGCCCTCACCGCCTTCCTCGTGACCCGTTCCCTGACCGATTCAAAGGTGTCAACGGTTCTCCAGCTGCCCTACAGTCGTGACGTGGCTCCCCCGCACTTCTTTTTGTTTCCGCGCTTGAAAACTCCCATGAAAGGACATCATTTCGGGACAAAAGTCAAAGAGACTTGCACCAAGGCTCTAAAGGACATTCCGGAGGAGGCCTACCGTGGCGCCTTAGATGCCTGGAAATCTCTCTGCAAGGGATGTATCAAATGGAAGATATGATAATGGTAACATAAATACCCAACGAAACACATGGAAGAACTGAAGCCACTGTGCAGGGTGGCATTGAAGTTATAACAGCCGACTTTGGTACCGTTACCATAACCAGCATCTATAAATCGCCTGCCAAGCCCTACAAGATAAATTCCGATACAAAGTTCAATCCAACTAAGCCCATCATAGTAATGGGCGATTTCAACAGTCACAACACGGTTTAGGGATATAGGGAAACAAATACCGATGAAGCCAAAGTAGAGAAATAGGTTGAGCAGCACTCATTAAGCCTAATACATAATGCTAAACTATCCATGTCTTTCATAAGCGGTAGATGGAAGAGAGGATACAATCCTGACCTCGTATTTATATCCGACACGTTTGCACTAAATGGGGTGAAACGGACCCTCCAGCCGATTCCTCAAACACAACATAGACCATGAATGTTACAAATCGAACCGATAATAAGACCAAGGGAAATACCAAATAGAAAGCGGTTCAACTTCAAAAAGCCCGACTGGATAAATTATAGTGAAGAATTAAATGCTAAAATCTTGAATATTGCGCCTCGCCCCAAAAACTACGACAAGATGGTTAAACTGATACACAACATCTCACGCAGGCATATTCCCAGAGGCTGCAGCACAACATATATTCCTGGGTTTACTAAAGAACTAGCTGAGAGGCACAAAAACTACTGCAATCTATTTGAAACTAATCCTTTTTCGGAGGAAACCCTCGAAGCGGGAGACGGTCTTATAAAGGCACTGTCCAAAACTAGGCAAATCAATGGATGGAAACTGTCACGGCAATGAGCATGACTCACGGGAGCAGAAAAGCCTGGGATACATTAAGAAAACTGTAAATGAGCCCACCAATCCCCGGGATATAGCAAACGTAACTGCAAACCAAATAGCTAAACAACTAGTCCAGAACGGAAAAGCTCTTAGCAAAGCTCATAAAATAAGAATACGAAGAAATCACAACCAAGAAAGAGATAACCTGGAAGTCAACTTCAGTACACCGGAATTACAGAAAGCCCTCAAGAGCCTAAAGAAAAATAAAGCAGCTGCACAGACGACCTCTTTAACGAGTAAATTCTTAAATTGGACCCAAAGGCAAAAGAATGGCTACTTCTTCTGACCAACAACTGGAAATCCCTAAACACTGGAGACGAACGAAGGTAACGGCATTTCTTAAGCCTTGAAAATAACCACGAGATCCAAAAACCTACCGACGAATTTCCTGCTCTACACACTGTATAAATTGTATGAAAGACTACTGTTAAACAGACTGGCACCACTCATAGAGGACGGCGTGGTACCGCAGCAAACAGGTTTCCGCCCAGGAAAATCCTGCGCTAGCCAAGGATTAAATCTAACAGAACATATCGAAAAAGGATCTCAGGAATGCAGAGCAACAGGGGTAGTATATGTTGATTTAACAACTACCTTCGACACAGTAAACCACAACCTACATATGAAAAAGATATACAAACAAACTACAGATCCAAAACTAGTAATCACCTACGCAATCTCCTGTCAAACAGAATATTTAAAGTTACAAAGAACAGCAGAAGAAGCAGGTGGGAAAAGCAGAGAAACGGACTCCTCCCTCAAGTAAACGTCCTGTCCTCTATGCTATTCAATGTATATGTAAATGACCAGCCTATCCATCCCACAACTAAAAGCTACATATATGCCAACGACCTGGCCATAGCAACACTAGGACTGTAACTTTCAAAAGATAGAAGAGAATCTGACCGCGGCACTAACAGATCTAACACAGTACTATCAAAGTAAACAATTACGGGCAAATCCCACGAAAACAATCTTGTCTTTACCACATCAACAACAAATGGGCGAAATATAAACTCAAAATAAAATGGAATGAAGTAACATAGTCCACACAGACAAACCGGTGTACTTTTAGGGGTAACCCTCGACAGGGCACTAACGTATAAAGCACACATAGCGAAATCCAAAGCAAAAGTCAACACGCGAAACAATATCTTACAACAAGTGGCCACATCCAAATGGGGAGCAGCACCAATCGTGCTCCGAACCACCGCTCTCGCTTTACGCTTCTCCACTGCAGAATACGCTTGGTCAGTTTGGGGACGCTCAAAACACACCCCTAAACTGGACACCACTCTAAATCATACATGCACAATTATCACTGGATGCCCCAAACCCACAAAAGTCGACCACCTACATCACTTAGTGGGAATCGCGCCATCTAACATCAGACGAAGAGTAGAAGCCGAAGACGAAAGGTTGAAGCAAACAAGAAACCCCAGACACCCTCTGTATGGCCAGCATGCACCACAGCAACGCCTTAGATCCAGAAGAAGCTTCATAACCACAACAGAAGTATTAGAACTGAAGAAATACAAAAAACGAACTTCCATTTGGAGAGAGAGCTTAAATCAGGAGACCTTCTGGGATTCGACATCAGATACGAGGGTTGCCTTTTATATTTCGGAATTGGGCAACTCTAGTGCTGACATCTGGCAATTGACGTCTCTATCGTAAAGTTTGACATTTGTGACGGTATACGTACTCAGAACGTTTTGACGTACGAGCGCCATTTGTGTTGTTTACAGTAACTTGAAAAATTCATATCGGCCAAAAAATGGAATTAAATCGTGAACATTTTCGTGCGATTATTTTTTACAACTTTCGACGTGGATTAACTCAACAACAGTGCCTCGATGAACTTAATTTTTGGCGATGAAGCACCATCAAGGACCAGTGTTTATCGATGGTTTACCGAATTCAACCGTGGCCGTAGTTCGCTAACGACGAATTTCGTCCAAGGTCGTCCAAAATCGGTTGTTGTTTCGAAAAACATTGATGCGGTGCGTGAACTGATACTGCACGATCGTCATGTGACATCGTGAGATTGAGGTATCCCTGGACATTAGTGGGACCAGCATACATTCAATATTGCATGAACATTTGACCGTAAAGAAGATTTGTTCACGTTGGATACCACATAATTTGATATTCGCTCAAAAACAAGCTCGTCAATTGGTAGCAAGAAATGCTCAAAAAATCCGATCGCGGTGCTTCAAAACATGTGTATGACATCGTGACAGGTGACGAATCGTGGATCTACGCGTATGAGCCCGAAAGTAAACCGCAGTCGACTGTATGGGTCTTCCAAGGCGAGCCAAACCCAACAGAAGTCGTTCGTGCTCGAAGCAAATGGTCGCCTGTTTTTTTTCGGAAAAACTGGACATGTCTCAACCGTACCATTGGTGCAACGTAGAACGGTCAATTCTGAATGGTACACAACCATTTGTTTACCACAAGTCTCGAACAAGTGACTTTTTGAGCACTAAAAAACGTCGATTTGATGAGTCATCCGCCGTATAGTCCTGATTTGGCACCCAATGACTTATTTTTATTCCCGAACATCAAAAATAAATTGCGAGGTCAACGTTTTTCGACGCCTGAAGAAGCGGTTGATGCGTTCTAAATGCATGTTTTGGAGATACCTCAATCAGAGTGGAAAAAGTGCTTCGAAAATTGGTTCACACGCATGCAAGAGTGTATTGATCTTCATGGAGAATATTTTGAAAAACAATAAAGCCATTTTCGATGATAAATATTTGTTTTTGTTCTCTAATTCCGAAATATAGAAGATTTTGTCGAAATCATGGTTGGCGTAGCAGAGATATTTGTAATGTTCCGTATTTTAGTCCAACTCTGTATAAAAAAAATTGTGCACTGGCAAAAATGATTTTCATGAACCGACAAAAAACAATTCTTGCGATCGAGAAGCTTCAATTCGTTCATAAAAGGTGCCGCTTGCGCTATTATCTGCTGATTAACACCTGGACTCAAAGATTTCTAGAAATGTTAGCTAACACACGGTTCGCTGTAGCAGTACTTCAATGTAACTAGCAAAAACACGTGAATTAACCTCTTGTGAACGAACAGGAGTTGTTAGTGCACCACAAAAAATAAGTTTTCTGTTTATAAAAATAATTACGCGCCAAAACGGTATCACTATTTACAACATTTAATGGTTGTCTAAAAATAAAATATTTGTTTTCAAATAATTCAGAATTTCCTTAAATTTCCTAAATGGAGCTCCACATATGAGGAACACTAGAGAAGTTATCTACTTTGAGCATGAAGGACATATCATTTGCTGAAACAAATTTTACTGTTTTTCAGTATATCTCCTTTCAACTCAACATACTTGGTCCACTTAGTTGGTAGACTCGAAATTCCGGCCAAAAAAATGTTTCTCTTATTCTACAAAGCACTCATCACGTCCAAGTCGTTCCAAAACATTTCCCCGAAAGTAAAATATTTCAATTGTCTAAATAAATAAGAATCACTGGGAGCCAGATCTGGCCTGAGGATGGTTGTAGAGTTCTGTCAGCATTGAAGGAACCCAACGCGCGTTGACTTTCGTCATCTTTAAATCTTCATGGAGAATTTTGATTACTGATGGTTCTGATATGCCACACTCTTTCGCGATTTGTCACAGTCGCCCCTCTACTTTCTGGAACATTTCTGCCGAAGTCGTGTCCACAGGCCCCCCGACCGAGGATCGCTTTGGATGGGATTCCGTTCTTCAGTTGAAGTTCGCTTATGACAGGATAACTACGAGCCTATTAGGCGGATTGAGATGAAACTGCGCAGTACCGCTATCAAAACATGTTTCAATTTACATCCGGGAGTTGTGGTCTAACTTACGAGGTTTGTAAATGTAAAGTAATGAGACTGGCAGCGTAGCGTTCGATCTGGCAACACTGGGGACACGGGAGCGGAAAGGGCGGCAGGTGAACATGTCAGTACGAGTTTGAACTCGCTAGAGTCATTTGGTTGTCCATAGCGATTTTTTTCGTGACTCACACCACCGTTCATCAGATTTTGACCAATGAATAGGGGGGATGAGAAAAATCTGCGCAAAAAAAGTTCCGAAAAACCTTTCGCAGGACCAAAAGGACATCAGCAGGGAACGGTGCCTTGATTTTTTGGAATCGATTGAAAATGATCCCCATTGTCTGCAACGTGTCATTACTGGTGACGAGTCTTGGGTGTACGAGTATGACCCGGGAACGAAGCGCCAGAGCATGGAATGGCACACTTCAACCTCTCCAAGGCCAAAAAAAAGCAAGAATGAGCAAGTCGAAGATCAAATGAATGCTGATTTGCTTTTTTGATAGCCAGGGAAAGAGTTTGTGCCTCAAGGCCAAATGGTTGATCACAACTTTTACAGAGAGGTTCTAGAAAGACTTCGAAAAGGGGTCATGCGTGTGAGACCAAACATCAAGAACAACTGGGTGTTGCATCGCGACAATGCGCCTTGTCACAAAGCAATTTCAATAAACGATTTTTTGGCCAGTAAGAACATTCGTGTGGCTCCTCAGCCTCCTTATTCGCCCGACTTGAGTCCTTGTGACTTTTTCTCTTCCCGAGACTGAAAAATCACCTCAAGGAACGTCATTTTGGAACACTGGAAAACATTCAAACGGCTGTAACCGGCCAGCTGAAGGCTATTCCAGTATTCGAGAAAAAATTAGTCTCTACTTAATTTAAACACCTCCGCCAGTAGATAACTTCTCTGGTGTCCCCCGTATATATGCAAGATACAAACACTTTTGAGAATTATGTGGAAAAAACCTCTAACACTTCAGCAACGGCGCTAATTCCTCCAAGATTCACCGATTGTAAGTTCAAACCATAATTGCAAAAAGAAATTTAACTTGGTTTAGAATGTCAGGAAACCTAAATTTGATCTAATTTAATTTTTGGACATGGAACAAACTCTCCAAGCTTCCTTTAACGTAATTTGTTCTTAGAACTAAAAGCAAAACCTTTACAAACTGTAATGTAAAGTAATTCAAAGTAAAGTAGAGGTGTATAATGTATCTTAGCGTTGCACAGTGTACCTCAACGCTACATCCTGCGCTCTACAACGTAACTTAGCGCTGCGTAATCTAAAGTTAACGCAACGTAAACATGACGATTCACACATCAAATTCAAAATCATAACACACACATACCCACACAGTAATTAAATTGACTAAGTAACAGGAAAAAAGGAAAGGAAGAACGAAGGAAAAATAAAACCACATATTTGAGGTTATGCGACAAACATGCATTATCAGAACAATCAGTAACGGCAGTCTATAATACAGTGGAATATTTTCGGGTTTCGGCAGGCACAGCGACCACTTTAGCTTTGACATTCCTCATGCTGACATCAATGTTTGTTAATCACCTTGTGCAACGTTAGTAGTTGTTAGTTCCGTTTCCTTCGAGGAAACTTCCACTGATGTCTTATTAGTCGCTTCTGCCTCTGAAGTTAACTTACTGGTCGAAAGTTTTTCCTTACAATCACACTTCTGGTTGCTTGTCTTAACCTGGTTAGGTTTCCGTACATTTTGCTTGCAATCATCCTCGATGTTAACAGCGTTCAACCTTCGTTCGACAAAATTGGGCAGGCTCAAGTTGCGCCTCCTGAACTTGGCGCGGGGCAGCGGACTTTTGAGGAGATCGTTGTAGTAGCTCTGAGAATTGGTAAGGGTCTCGTACATCTGCGAAAGGGCTCTAACCTTGCCGGAATACATGTTACGTTTGAAAACATCTACCAACGTGTTGATCTTGGTAATTTTGCGTTGGATTTCGTTGAGGATTTTAATATTCTCGATGGCAAACTGTATTCGGTCAATCCCGGACGAAAAATCCTCCAGGCTTGTCTTGGAAAACCCGGAATCGCTCTGGCCCTCCTGAAACATCGCCTCACAAGGGTCCAGTTTCAGTCTTTCAAACTCCCGATTGTTCTTCCACACGTTGAGCTCGGGATGCTTGGAGGTGGCCCCCCAAATATTCCTCGGGCTGTACTCCAAACTGTCAAAAATCTTCTCGTCAGTTTGAAACCGGTTGATGTTAACCTCCAGTGAATCGCATTCAATTTTGTTGGTGAACTCGATTTTATCCAGGCTATCGTACAGCTCGTGTAAAATCTTCGTCTCCTCCCGTTGGGAGTTCCCGTTCTCGCACTCTCGCTCGACGTTCTTCTCCTTATAGCTGAACTCGATACAGTCAGCCTCATTTTCGATGTTGGCCGAGTTGTTTAGTGGGTCTCCCTTCTTAGAGTTTTGCACGTTGTTGATCTTTTTGAGGAAATCGTCTTTCCGAATGTATTCGTACGTGGTGCGGCTCTTGCGTGACTTGGAGCTGTTTCTACGTACTCCCTTAGGGGGTTTGTGAACGATCCGATCGCCCTCGAGGAGATTCTTCGTAAATAAGTGCCTATCCAGGCTGGACGTCTCCTGGAGCTGGTTGCGGTTCGCGCTGGAGTTCTTCTCCGTCAGCACGAATATGTTCTCGTTGCTTTTTCCTACTTTCAAATATTATAATAATATATTTTGAAGGTGTAACGTTACGTAGAAAGCTTGGTTTGCAATGGATTCGGTAGCATCTGTAACGGTAATACCGGTCTAGGCCAAGTCGCCGGGCTCCTATTCGGGTTGAAATTTACAAAACGCAGAAGTTACCTGCGACTTGTTTCTTAAATTTTGAAGAACTTTAACAGTATTAAACAGCGGTTTTCTTCTACCACAATTGCCAAAACCATCCAGTGGTTAGAGCACTGGACTCCGGTGGGGAAGGTCGGGAGTTCAGATCCTCGACTCAATGTCGGTCTACATAAATAATTGAGTATCTACGTTCGAATGAACGAGGGGTAACAATGCGGTTGTCCTTCCGCCTTGTCGGGCAAACTCATTCATACGGGGTAGAGCCTCACCATTATGCATGATTTGGTTGATGGTTCACTTAAGATGATTCATCCATGATGAATCATCCAAAATGATCAATAGTAGAACTTGGTGCAACTTTATTCATCCATCACTTTGGATGAATTATTGTTTAGAAAATTCATTTCTTTTTCATTTTGGATAATTCATCTGAGATGATCATCCAAAATGTCCCTTTACATTAGTGCAGGTAAACATTCAAATTGACGAAATTTTACCAAATTTGCCAATACCGATACTGATGCTACCATAACCATGACAAATCGCGCCTTACCCGTTATTGGTGCCTTTCCTCCACTTTCGTAAATCTCTATATTAAAGTCCGGCTTATTGTTCAAAACGTTGCAGAACTTGCTCTCATACTGCTTATTCTTCATATCCAAGGTCGGTATACACATAGAGCTTCGGTTGTTTTGCTTCTCCACATTAACTTGCTTCGGTTTATCATTTACCTGTTTCTCTCTGGGGCATTGTTTCGGTTTATGCTCCTGCTGAATATTCTTCGGCTCGTTCTTACCCTCAGTTTCAACAAAAAAAGCGACCGCTTTCCTTTTATTTTCCCTTGACGAGTGCTGCACATTGAAATTCTCATTCTGAGCGAAGCAAGTTTCGAACTTGAGGAGTTTCTCTTGGAAATCAGAGCTGGCGGAAGGCTTCTTGGCAACGACCTCTTTCGGTGGAACCTCAAAATTAAAATCGGTCTGGGTTTGTGAGGTTTTCATACGTGTTGGGGCGCAGGGATGAGCGTGGTTTTCGAAGGAAGTGTTGTAGTTCTTCGGCAAACTACCACCGAAATCTTCTAGTTCGTTCTGTTGGCTCGTCGAGCCTTTACGTAAGGAGTACGACTCCTGCTCGTTGCAGTCGGAATAGCGCGGTTTTCGATATGACGAGAAAAGGACTTCCAGGGGAGCCGATTTGCAATCCGACTCGCACGAAAGGACGCTCTCCAAACTGTTGCAGTAGCTTTTAGTTCTGGGATTATCAAAGTCTTGGTTATCATCTGATAAAATACTATCCTGGGAGTTTCGATTGCTGGGGTTTAAATAAAAACTTTCACTTTTTGGAATGTCGTATTGACGCACATCGAGTTGATACTTGTATATTTCGTTGTTGGACACACACCGTCTAGGAAGTTTGTACTTCTTTGACTTCCTATTTTGCGCCGAATTAAAGCTACAATCTTCCAAGGAATCAGAACTAAAACTTCCTTCCTCGCTTTCGTTGTAAATCGACGCCTCGACGCTATCCCCGATTTGTGTAAATTTCATATCAATCTGATCGTTTTTCTTGCTGAAATCTTGCGAAAACTTCTCGATATCGCTGCAAATTTTCCTGAACCCTTCGTCCATCGAACTCTTCTCATCTAAATCGATAAAATAACTAAAGGAACGGCGGCTAGCGTACTCGTTCTCCATCGTGCTGGGTCTTTGCACGAAGTCGGAAAAACTACGCTCTTCATTGACGGGCGAAACGGGCAAGCTCTTGTTAAGCTTGTACTTGGCAAGGGTCTTGTCTAAGTGGAGCTTGCGGGGCCGCAACGGCAAGCCCACGCTCCTCTGCACCTTCTCGGGTATTTTATTAAGGTCACTTAACCTAACGCTACCTACAAGACGTTCATCGTCACTACTTTTGCCAAAAGCCGGGTTCAAGAAGGAAAAGTTGGTGTTTTTCACGATGTCCTTCATGTAGCATCCGCAAAGCTGCAGATTCGAGGGCAAAGAGAAGCTCGTGGGTAACTGAAGCGTTTGCTCTTGCGACGGATCAGTTTCTTTAAATGCATTATTAGTATTGTTAGTAGAAGAAGGAAAGTTATTTATGTTATGGGGTATGGTTTAAGGAGGAGGAACATCACAAAAGCTACGGTTTTACTACACCCACTTGTCAATCGGTACATGCATCTTACCTTGCTTCCGGCTGGGGGAGTTCCATTTGTCCTTCTCGGGGATGTGCGACAGGTCGTGGATGGATTGGCTGTACTTTAATGGACTACTATAGCCAACCTGAAATATTCAATGAGAAGGTTTATTTTTCTTCTTTCAGGACTTAACTTTGAAGCAAAAACATTAGATTTGAATTAGAAATCTCCTAAAATAGTAGTTCAGAAAGTGCAAATCAGCATTTACAAAAAAACATTATATCTTTCATGTCCGTCAAAAGCCTTTTGAAATGATTATGAATCACCACCTGCGCCAAACGACGAATTCCGTTAAGTTACCGACATTGCTTGGAACATGTTTGTTCGTGCGCGGCATATAGAGTTTTTCGGATTCACAAATGTTTGTTAACTTTGCGGCTTAAAACTGGCTTGTCCATTGAGCGCGCAAAACCTTAGACTGTTAAGTGTTATGTTCGTTTGATTTTGCCACTTCCTCTGAAACAACGTCATATTTTACTTGCCACTTCACAGGAATTAAAATTCTATTTTAATTACCGTTCTTAAGTCGATCGCTATTTTATTTTTTTTAAGATTGAGTTATGGGAGGCCAATTTCGCAAAGCCTTTGAAAGTTCCCTTTGTAGGCGGGATTTGCCGATCGACAACAACAATTTTTGGGATCCTGAGTTGTTATGATTCCCGGAAGTCGCACGTGTCAGAATTTGTTCCAGAATTATTGCACCATGTTTCGCAATGTGGTGTAATATTTTTGGCCAATGCATGTTCGCGTTGCGTTTCCTCTTCAGTCACCCGATACCATCTTCGGGGACCGTTATTAAATTAAGAAAAAAATAAGTGGACGCTAGGCTTTGGGAGTGAACTGACGTGTTTTCTTTTGGATACGGGGTTGTGTTGCAGCTCTTCTGCTAATTGAGATATTGTTTCGTTGTTTTTGCGTTAGGCAAAAGAATCTTCGATTTACGTCGGATTAAAAATATTAGCAGCGTGTTAGCTTTGTGCAAAAACAATTCGGTGAAATTGTTTTCTCGATTCGTATCGGATAAAAGCGATTACACCTGTGGAAGTTTTGTTCTTCGAGCTGTTTTAAGTGATCCTCCCGTCCAGCGGCGGAGAAATTGTCATCTGAAACTCTCGCCTCTTCTCTCTCAACGTCGTAAAAGCCCTGTTAGAAGCAATCCAATCTTTAGGGGCGTACCAGCGAATTTTTCCCGCTTCTCGAAGATTTTAGGAACATCCCAGTTGTGCCTCCCTCTGCTCCTTACCGAACAACGCTAAGGTAGGAGAAATTCTAATTGTGTGGGGAAAACTGTTTCCGAGTTAATCTAAGTGCTGAAACTTTTTTTTTTATATACATACGACGTAAAGCGACCTTCAGTTCTTTCTTCTTTTGGTTAAGTAAAGGGTAATCATAAATTGTATTAAATTGTAAACTCCGACGCCACTGGCTTGCGATATTTAATTCCTTAGAACGCATCTACGCAGCCAGTGGCGTCGGAATTTACAATTAATGATTACCCTTTGCTTAACCAAAAGAAGAACTGGCGACTGAAGATCGATTTACGTCGCATTTTTATAAAAAAAAAATGTTCAGCGCTTGAAAATAGAAGATTAACTCGGAAAAAGTTTTCACCATACAATTAGAATTTCTCCTACCTTAGTGTTGTTCGGTAGGGAGCAGAGAGTGGCACAACTGAGGTATTCGTAAGATCTTCGAGAAGCGGGAAAAATTCGCTGGTACGCCCCTGAAGATTGGATCGCTTCTGACACGGCTTTTTTGACCTTGAGAGAGAAGAGGCGGGAATTTCAGATAACAAGTTGAACAAAACTTCCACAGGTTTATCCGATTTTATTCGATACGAATCGAGAAAACAATGTCACTGAATTGTTTTTGCACAAAGCTAACACTCTGCTAATATATATATAATCCGACGTAGGTCAAAAATTCTTATGCCCAACGCAAAAATACGAAACGATAACTTAACTAGCAGAAGAGCGGCGATACAACCCGATATCCAAAAAGAAAGCAAGTCAGTTCACTCCCAACGCCTAGCGTTCACTTTTTTTTTATTTAATAACGGTCCCTGTTATGCGGTTTGTATTAAATTAATATTCAGAATACGATCTGGATTTGTTGTACTTCAGAAAATATCAGTCGTATTTTTTTTGTAAAAATTTTACATAAGTATGGACGCTAATATGAGTCTTATTGCGGCTGGGTGTACTTCTAGAAGAGGAGCTGGATGACGAGGATGAGTTAGCATTATTGGTAGTCTGTGCTGAAAATAATACTACTTTGGAAATGTTTCAAAATAGAGAAAAAGAAGGTGCATACCAGATTTTAGTACTGTAGTGAGCGTGTACTACATTTAACAAAATTTCGCGGCACACTAAAGGTTCCTTACAGCCAATCAATGAGCCAGATCACAGATTTTGTAAGATTCATCTGGACATCGTCCATTTGCCCTCTTGTCAGGGGTTTAAATATATTTTAACAGTCATTGATAGATTTAGTAGATGGCCAGAGGCAATTCCCCTTAAGTCGACTCTAGCTGAAGAAATAATAGAAGCCTTTATTTACGGTTGGGTTTCCCGTTTTGGGGTTCCTCAGTTCGTTACCACTGATAACGCGACACAGTTCACCTCTTCAGTGTGGATGGAATTTTTGAATAGTTTTGGCATTCGTCGTGTTAAATCTTCTATTCAGCATCCCATGAGTCAGAGAGTTGTGGAACGATTTCACAGCACGTTAAAGGAAGCACCCATGTCGGTTGATTCGGCGGACTGGGTTCACCAATTACCGTTACTTTTGTTAGGCTTACGTTCTGCGGTTAAGGAAGAAGTCAGTGTTTCTTCGTCGGACATTTTATATGGCACAGCGCTTCGTCGCCGAGTGATTTTTTTCAAGACTCGCATTCCCCTAATGATGTGAACATTCCAAATTTTGTAATGCAATTTCGCAAACGCATGTCATGGGCGAAATTTTTTTTTACGAAAACTTACAATACTCCTTCTTATATTCCCAAGGATCTTTTTTCAGTGACGCATGTCTTTGTGCGCAATGATTCTCATACGTTAGGTTTAAAGCAGCATTTAGGTCCTTTCCGTGTGTTACAGCGGTCACAAAGATATTTTTTACTTGAAGGTTATGGTAGGGAGGGGACAGTTTCAATCGATAGGCTTAAACCCGCCTACTTTTTAAAGAACTCGTGACATTACACTCACATTCACCTTTTTTTTAATGTTTGTAAACATTATTTTTTGCAGTTTTTTGTTATGCATACCAACTTTTTTCTTTTTTTCTGTGTTCAGACCTCAGTCACTTCTCCGTCCTACCCTGTTTTCTAGTTCCAGTTTAATTTAATTTAGCTTTAAGGATCTTTTGTATTATTCCATCTCACTTGTATTAGCCTTAAGTTTTTTTACTGTTCAATGCCAATTTGTTATTTTTAAAGATTGTTTTAAAAAATGTTTTCCGCATGAAAGGTTTTTTAACTACCACAATCGTTCTAAATTTTTGATTACCTCTATAATCTG
>JABXWE010016604.1:0-31399 GCA_014611495.1 Limonius californicus | reverse complement strand
ATACTTTCGGCTGTAGGAGCGTCACATACGTACATACGTACGTACGTACATACGTACCCACCCACAGACAGACATTTTTTAAAAACCACTTTTTTGGGTTCCTAGAGACCCAAAACGGATATATCCGTTAAAATCTCGATTTCGAAAATTTTCATGATTTCAATACTTACCCTATACCTATAAGGTATGGGAAAGTAAAAAGCAAGAAGTAAGAATATGTGCTGCTGCAGAAGTAGATCCACGCCAGTCTTCCAGAAATATTGCTCAAGATACTGGTGTCCATCATAGTACTGTATTAAAAGTTTTAAGAAAAAATGGGTATCGTTCCTACAACAAATTTACCCAAATTAGATGAATGGAATTTTGTGAATACATAATGGAAAAATCGAACCATGACATCAAATGAATCCTGAGCAAAATTCTATTCACCGACGAATTCACGTTTCCAATAAATGGTCGACACAACCCATCAGTCTGTGGTGCCTGGTTGCGAAATAATCCTCACAAGCATTACAGTTATCGATCTCGATATCCACAAAAGTTGTATGTATGGAATGGAATATTGTGTGATAACATTATTGGACCATGTTTTATCGAGGGGAATCTAAATGGTCCAAAATATCTTGATATGCTGCAAAACGAAATCGTTCCTGCTTTGCGCTGAGTTCCAGGAATCAGACTGTATGAAATTTGGTTCCAACAAGATGGTTGCCCTGCCAATAATACGTTAGCCATTCGGGAATACTTAGCAAAACACATTGCCTAATCGTGTAATTGGAACCGTAAGCACAATTCCTTGGCCGCCTAGATCCCCATAGTTATTACTTCAAGATTTCTTCGTGTGGCCTTACAGTAAGTCGAAAATGTATGGATTTGAAGAAGACAGAGCTACCGTACTGGACGAACTGCGAATTAAAATTCAGGATGCTTCTACAACTATTACACCACAAATAATTGCTTATGTGAGAATCGGATTTTACAATCGCTAGGGCTACGCTTGGCGGGGTTGGGGGGGGGGGCAATTTATTCGAACATCTATTGTAAATAATATCTTGCTTCAGTTAAGCTCTTGGAAGTGCTAGTGATGATTATTTAGTTGACTTTAACTTAAAAATGTTGTTTCCTTTGTTCATTATTAATTTATTTTATTTTCTTCGCTTATACCAAGACCATAATATGCAATGTTTTCGTCACTTCGTTATTAATTTTTGGAAAGTTATTGCAATAGGTATTCCTAATACAAAATGAAAAATTAATTACAAGGTGCGGTTATAAAATAACGAGACTGATGCTGTAAAACTTTTTATTTTAAATTTATACGTAATACATCCCTCCTCTATCTCTACACCGCTCCATGCGAATTTTCCATTGTTGAAAACAGTGCTGGAAGTCTTCTTCTGTGAGCTCGTTTATGACGCTTGCCGATTTTTATTTCACAGCTTCAACGGTCTCAAATCTTGTTCCTTTTAATGCAGATTTGACATTGGGAAACTGGTAAGTCGCATGATGCCAGGTCGGGCGAATAAGGCGGATGGTCTAACACTGGGATGTTATGCTTGGCTAGAAACGTATTGACAGACAATGCATTGTGTGCCGGTGCCGGCACCATTTTCGCACACACTTACGCATTCTTTGTCAATTGCTACAGTTTCAGCAATCGCACGACCAAATCCGATCAGATTTTTTAATATTTTCATCTGTTTTTGACGTGGAAGAGCGTCCTGGGCGTGCGTCATTTTCAAAGTGTTCTCGGCCATCTTGGAAACGCTTAAACCACTCAAAAACCCGCGCACGTGATAAACATTTATTGCCATATACTTCTTTTAATAAAAGATAAGTTTCAGTAGCGGTTTTTCTAAGTTTCATATGAAATTTCACGGCAATTCGTTGCTCTATTGGAACATTTATCATTTTTCCGGCAAAACAAAAAAATAGAACTAATGTGCATACAGGCACGGGAGAGGCGGCAAATAAAAGAGAAGACATCACGCTATGCAGCTGTTGGTCATACGACTTTGGCGCATGCACAGTTCGTCTGTAGTAGCAGCAGTTTCGTTATTTTATAGCCACACCTCGTATATCGACGATAAATCTGATTTTAATTCTGGTGTCTTGAATACGTTAAATTTTGAAGCACAAAGTCATTTACTGATTAGTTTAGATATTAAATTGAATTCTTATCTAAAGTCTTTGGATATGCACAATCATGTTTTCGTTGTTAATTAAAAATGTCCTACATTTATCAAGGTGCATCGCATAAACCTTAAATTGTTTTCCCATGTGCTATATTCGCATTTGAAACCGCCAATCGGTGTACCGCCTATGTATAGGTAAACGTAAAATTGTTGTATTCCAAGGTCTGGAGAGGCTACACGACTACAACAGTATAATAATCAGAATTTTTGTTGGAACTTTATAGTCTTTTTGCCACATTTTTGATGTTAGCATACAGGCTGGAATATTGGTAGATTGTTTTAATAATTCTTAATCTTCTGTTAGGTTCACTCAGTGGATGCTTCTCAGAATGATCTTCGCGATGGTTCAATGCTTGCAAACGGTTATGTGGCTGCATTTTTCTAACGGAAAATGTTTGTTTCAGATATGGCCGCGTGCAGAGTGTCAAGTTGTTGCCACGGAGCATCAAGGAAGAGACGGGCGAGAACACGACGGCGTGCACGGTGGCATTTATGGACATCAAAAGCGCGTCAAAAGCGCACACCGCGGAACACAAACTTGATGATAGGACTCTGACCACGGAGTACTACGAACCTGCTGCCATTCCGTCCGCTGCCTCACCGCAGAACACGAACACTACATACTCTACCTCCCCTGGTAGCACCCGGTTTGCAAATAGTCACGGGTAAGCCGTCATTTATGCGCTGCTTTTCTGTAGTATCCACATAGAATATGTAGTGTACTTCCTTTGACCAGTGGCATATCTTCCGTTTGGTGGGCCGGCCAACTTCTTCCCCAGACTTAATTCTCAAGTAAAATTATATACCAATGGCTACTGTTCTCCCAACGAAAAAGATTAAATATTAGCGTAATCAACATCAGTATTTGTTCTCGTCACATCATCTTAAAGAGAAACTTTTTATACATGTTAAAAAATATCAAATAGGACAAAACAAATTACTCGAGCCAGGCTACTGAAGTTCGGAATTTCAAAGCGAAGCTTTGCTGTGTTATTGTTCGTATTAATAAAATCAAACATTCTACATTTGATGTGCTATCTTTATAATACAGCAGAAGCTCGATAACGTAAACATCGCCTTAATGTAAACACAAAATTCTTATTATAGGATGAAATGGAACGCCCGATAACATAAACAACCTGTACAGCTCTATAACGTAAACACTTTTTTTTTAATTGTTTTTATAATGTACATACGTGACTCTCAGCAAATTAGTTGTAGGAGCAGCGCGGATTTCATTTTAGTCGTTGTTAAACTTAAGTCAGGCATATTGCATTACGACTATGGCATCCACATCCAATAAAACAAAGTGTTTAAGATTGAGTGACAAAGTGAAAATCATAGACGAGGTTGCACTAGGTGCGGGAGTAACACCATTAGCAAAAAAATATTAATTGTGTTATTAAACGTTTTTTTAAATAATTTTCTTATTAATAAAATAACGCTCGCTAATGTAAACATTTCGATAATGTGAACACACTGCGGTCTGAATTAGTTCACGTTATCGAGCGTCTGCTGTGATATGAAGTAAATAAATCCTCTGCAATTCAGAGCGAAAACTTTTCGTGCCCTAACCCTTAATTCTAAAAACTAATCTCCTATGTATATAATTGGATGTGTCGTCGTCGTAGCAACTAAGCTATACACTCTTCTACACTGCACAGCGAAGACCAACCTTCTTTTTATCGTGGTACTATCAAATATTTGAAATTAATTAATTTCTTTAGATAGCGCACGTTTCTGACAATTCTCTCTAAAGTCTACTGCTACGAGCTTTAAAAATTAATTTCCGTGAGTTGAACCCGTCGGGTACTGCCTACGCTTTATTTGGTAACTATAGAAATTGTGAGGTACATAGTAAAAGCGTCGAGCACTTTCTGAAAAATGCAAGAACAAGGGGGGACATGTTGTCGCCCACTTTTCCATTTTAAATAATGAATTTTACTTCTTTTATACAGGAAATACTTAGACAAATAAAGTGGGCTGTTCGAAGTTAAACTCAAAATCTAATTGTCTTCTCCTTTAATGAAAACTTGAGTTTAATCAGAATTACCTTAAAATAGAACTTCCCTGCGTAATCTCAAAATTTTAGGTTTCCAATGGAAATTACTTTTTCTAAGTCGGATTTTAAAGTCAAATATTTTGACTAAACCTCCTAAATAGATGCTGATGTAATTTTTTCTCTTTTTTTTTCTTATTTTTCTATAGTCCTACAGTTTCGGCCGGCTATTTTGATTAGGTCGTCTTTCCACCTTCTGTCTTCCTATATTCTTCTTTGTTAATCGTGGCATCAATTTTGAAGTAATTTTTGTCCGTATTATATAATTATATAATTGGTAGTACTGGCTATATGACTTATTAATTTTCACTTCGCGTTAATTTTTCTTTCTATTGCGTTTTCTATTTTCGTTCTATTTTGTGTTTTCAATCGATTTGTTTTCTGTATTGATATACCCAGCAGATAATGCTTCTTTGTGCAACTTGCAATTTGTTTATCGTTTTTCATGTCAACGTCCATTTCTCGGCTCCGTTTGTCATGACCGGCAGAAAGCAAGTGTCCAACGTAGGTATTCTTTTTAAGATTTAGTGGACTGTCACTTCTAAATATATAGTACAATTTTCTGAACGCCAACCAACTCAGTTTTATACGTCTTCCTATTTTTTTTAACCGATTTTCATTACTCATTCCAATTGTATGTCCAAATAAATGTAGCTTTCTGTTTTTTCAATAATTTGGTCGTCTAGCATTATTTTTACATTATCCTGAACTGACTCACCCCGTATTATCGTTGATTTTAGGTAGTTTATATATTTTAATATTATATGCCTCTCGCTCGCTTCCTAAGGAAAATGGGTATCAAAGTGTACAGAAGCAAATCATTTTTCATTATATCTTCTAGGAAAATAGAGCAAATTAAGTAAAATCTTGTACGCGTATAGTGGACCTAAAATAGCTTTGCCGGTCAGTAAATGTGCGCACTGGCAAAACGGTAGTGGGGATTAGTGTACACGGCTCGTGACGCGTTTGGTCTGTCGCTTTCTTACACCCACCTTCTCTGTCCATCACTGTACGCGATGACCGGCAAACCTATTTTAGGTCCACTATACCTTCCTTGTATAGGGTAATTTTTTGAAATTATGTTCCTCCAAGTGCGTCCCACCAGTGGCGTGTGATGGTGTTACAACGGATTTATTTCAAGAAACAAAGATACACTATTGGGTATAAAATTTTTTCAAAATCTACATTAAATTTGGAATAAGGCGCGTTTTACAGATCTTAGAGTAAGGTCCTAGTTTCAGAGATATTAGCCTTTTTTCAGAAGCATGCAAACCCGCTATGGAACTAAAATTATTTTGAGTTGTCCATGGAAATATTAAAATAATTGTTTGAATATCATTTGTACCTGTCAATAAGTGCAGGTGCTTTCAGATTAAATTAGAGTGGTTAAACAAAATCTGCCCGGAGTGGCGGATAGGTCGAATAGCGAACGCCAATTTTGCTGAACTAAATCCTGGTGTGGGACCAGTACTTGGCCGCCGTGGTCGCCAGATCTAAACCGTCCGATTTCTTCGTTTCTGTTAAAGAAAACGTTTACAGCATACCCGTTGCAACCCGCGACGAATTGATTCTAAGAATAAAAAATAACTGCAAAACCAAGAAATGTGTGCAAATGCCATAAATTCATTGGTTCGACGTTGCCAAAAATGTGTTGAGAACAATGGATTGCACTTTCATAATCTTCTGTTTTTTTTTTTGTTATTTTATAATGCATATTTTTTTAAAACGATCGCAATTATGTACTTTGTTTTGCTTTACTAATATCTCCGAAACTATAACCTTAATCTAAGATCTGTAAAAGGGCGTCTTATTCCAAATTGAATGGGGATTTTGAAAAAAGGAAAAAATTAAAAAAATTCAATTGCGTACCTGTTTTTCTTGAAATACATTCGTTGTAACCCCTTTGCACGTCACTGGTGTGACGCGTTTGGAAGAACATACAGCTTGGCGGTTTTAACCTTGCTTGTGAGTGAACATTGCGCACTACCACGAAATTGGTGGAGGAGGCCTGGAGATCATTTCATCGTGTGTTTGTAGCAGTCAACATCGCTGTACACTCCAGTGAAAAGTGCGTGCAATGGAGTTTCCATCTAAAATTAAAGCAGGGAAGCGTACGCGCGTTTCTTTTGCTGAGTGTACCGAATTCCAGCTGCCCATATACACTGTATTCGTCTCTGTTCCTCCTAGTGTTAGTTAAAATCCCGCAAGCTGCAACTCCAGAAAATAACCCTACACAAGGAAGGTACGCGTGCAGAATCCTGTTTGATTTGCTCTGCTTTCCTAGAAGAAATATAAAAGAAAACGATTGTTTTTCTAAACTTTGACACCCTGTATCTTTCTTAGGAAGTAAGTGAGAAGCATATATGTTATATTTTTCATAAGATATTCACGATTAAAACTGAAACACCCTCTATATTATTTTCATTATATCCTATAGTTTGTGATTTATTGTTTACATGGTTTTCTTGTAGTTTGTTCATGGTTTGTGCCATTAGCACGCGTCATAAGAAAAGTTTAAATTGTTTATGTATTATCCGTTTAACACATCTTCAGTTTATAAGTGAAGTTCCACAAATTAAATATTGTTGTTAATTATTTCAATAACCATCATGTTTTACTAACAAATTGATATACTGTGATATTTACTTCGTAGAGATGTGTAAATTCTACCAGGAAATTTTTATTGGGTTTAAATAAGGTCCCGACTAGCAATATGACCCCCTAGGGAGACTGGTTTGGTAATGCAAGATCGCAGCGGTGGTGAATTGCAGTAACATAGCCATAACCTATGCTAGTCCGATACATTCAAATACACACGAAAATGTCCTCTGTATGAAGACCGCGTTTGGTTTCGGCTTGGTTTGACAAATTGCGAGAACGTTGAGATGGAAGTAATATATAGTTATATAAAATACATGCGGTTTCTTTGATGTGATGGAACACAAGCGAATATACGCTACTGCTTTGGCCAAATATATGAAAAGTAGACGGCTTATACTTCATCATAGAGATCGAAATATGATAATAATGTTTGTAGCATTTAAAAATATAATAGAATTAGAGTTTTGTATTTTCAGTATATGGTAAAGATATATGAGGGCTTAAATTGTAAAAACGAGAACCTACGCCTGTTTCAGTTCCCATGTATACAATTCATACAACTTCATTGTGGTCGTAATCTCGTTGAATAAACGAGAAGAAACTGTATTTTTGTAGCACACTTGGAGAGGTTTGATGTGACCTCATGAATACAAACAGTAATACAAACATAAATCGCACATGCTTGTTTTGTACTTTTATTTATTCTAATTTGAAAACCGTTACCAAATAACTGTAACGTAACTCACGAAGTGTTGGATCCATCTTTTCAGTAATTTGACACGACCACGCTGTGGAAATTCTATTACAATTTAATTGTTTGAAACGGGACACGTTTATTATTATTTTTTCCCCATTCCATTATGTTCAAATTTCCTTATTACCATTTTAGGCTACTTGTTGGCATATAACATATTCTTCATTTTTTTTCATTGCCATAAATAAATATTCCCAGGATATTACTGCGACATGCCGTGTTACATTTCTTTTTTTCGGTTTCGCCTTGCGCCTCCGCCTCACCTTACTGTACACCTTGAAACGATTTTTAACGAAAACTGCATGCATGCATTGTGCTTTGGCGATAGGTGTGTGCAAGGTGTGACTTACCTTATTTAAATGGGTCGTAGGAAAAACATTGCATACGCTATTATCATTAGCATTTAATGTCTCTGACGTATTTAAGTAACTATGGGGCCCATTAAAAGTTAGTATGCAAAATAGCTATTCGCACGATTATTTTTACATTACGCTTTCCGTTTTGACTTATCCTGTCGCATTTTAGGTTTAATTGGACATGGCGACCTTGCTGTCGCGTAATATTTGTTTGCGTATTTGGGAAATCGAGTATTAATCGGAGTTGGGTTTGCTCGAGTAAGATATGTATCTTTTTTGTTGTTGCGCAAACAAGATAACAGAGGACAATCAATATCAATGCTCAGAAGTCCCATTCTCTTTTAAATCGTATAAGGTCTCCCAATTATTCAGCACTCAGGTGACAAAATCTATCCACGTGCTAAATTTTTATTTGTAGTTCCCATTTTCAATTATGACTTTCTTATTCGAGCGTGTTCAAGGCACCAATCGTAATAGCGGTTGTAATTATATATCTATTCAAATTTTATATGCAATTAAATCCTACTTGTCGTATGTTGCTCGAGTGTGCGATTACGAACCTTGCAAAACAATGGTTTCGCGTGTTAACTACGAAATTTAATTGTTATACATAATTATGTGGCAATTATTGTGTAATGGCGGTGCCTTACAGTTGTTGCGTGAGTTATCGATTGCAAAATTAAGTATTCCTTTTGATCCGCCAGACGTAACCATAAAGTCTGCTCGAGTTCGTTTCTTAGACGATTGCAATTAGTCTTTTTATTTTCTTTTCTCCACCGACATAAACCTTTGCTTGGGACAATTTGCAAATTTAATTGTTAATTACCGGTATTAGTAATGACATTCTGCGAATTCTACTACAAAAGAGTCAAGCTGAAGTTTATGGCGCGCAACCAATTTGTTTTCTGTTGCATACTGATATATGTTGTAGCAAAACCAATCTATGGCAATTCCGTGTAAATGCAGTGGGTGAATATCTGTATAGAGTTATACGAACAAGATTTAGTGAACCATGTAGTAGTCATTTTTACGTCTGCGTAATCGTTATATCACCTATACGTGAGATTATTGGCAGCTTTCTGTAACATCTCCATAATGACATTATATAAAAAGGAAGAGGAATAATTAAAGCAGTTGTCAATATTTCAAACCTTCTAAGCTTTATTATTTAATGGGTACATACATTATCAGCGCCCTCCTTGATCAATTTTTGTATTACATGTTGTTAATTTCACCTTTGTTTTATTTATTTTTGAAGTCATCTTAAAATTACATCCAGGAAGTATTTGTGCTAATAATATCATTTGTTTCTAGAACAACAGACGAACATGGGAACTTCAATGAAAGGTTTTACGAAAGAAACAATAGCCGCGTAGCAGAAGGCGATTACATTCGTCGTCCAAACTATCACGATAGTAGAGGTCGCAATAGGGATAGGGGTTACCGAAATGGACCCTACAATAATGTCATTGATCGGCACCGACAGCTCAATAGTTCCTGGTCATACGACTCGTCGAGGAGTTACAACAGCGAAACAGGGTATGGAACGACGCCTTCTGATACGAACGACAGAAAGTCGTCGGATTCCCAAAGTACAAAAAAGAAAACAAAATCGAGATCGGGAAGCAGATCCGTATCTCCCTCTGGTAGCACCTCCAGCCGATCTCCAACAAGATCGAGGTCGCAAAGTAGCAGTAGTTCCTCCAGCAGTACCACCTCGCAGGCGTCGAGTTCCACCAGCTCCCCGAAGTCTCGAAGAGTGGCGCCGTCAGCAAATGCTTCCCATCAGCCCGTAGTGCATTCGGATGACCGGAGACCCTTGGCTATTTGCGTTCGGAATCTTCCATTGCGGTCGTCTGATACGTCGTTGAAAGATGGACTTTTTCACGAGTATAAAAAGCACGGGAAAGTGACGTGGGTTAAAATCGTCGGTCAGGGTTCCGAAAGGCACGCAATCGTCTGTTTCAAGAAGCCCGAGGATGTTGATAAAGCGCTGGAAGTCAGCTACGATAAACTCTTCTTCGGGTGTAAGATTGAAGTCGCACCATATCAAGGGTACGACGTGGACGACAACGAGTTGCGGCCGTACGAAGCTGAAATCGACGAATTTCATCCGAAGGCGACGCGCACATTGTTCATCGGTAACTTAGAAAAAGACGTTACCGCATCTGATCTCAGGAAACACTTCGACCAGTTCGGGGAAATAATAGAAATTGACATTAAAAAACAAGGGGCTGTGAGTTCGTACGCATTTTGCCAGTACTCTGACATTATTAGTGTGGTAAAAGCTATCCGTGCTATGGATGGCGAACACTTAGGTAATAATCGTATTAAACTAGGGTTTGGGAAATCTATGCCAACTCAATGTGTATGGGTGGATGGTGTTGTGGATAGTGTTAACGAAAAGTACCTGACGCTACAGTTCGATTCTTTCGGGCCCATTTCGCAAGTGATGATTGATCGCGATAAAGGGCAAGCGTTAATTTTTTACGATCAAGTGGTCAATGCACAGGCGGCAGTTTTAAAGATGCGTGGTGTTAATTTGCGAGGACGTAAAATGCAAGTGGATTTCGCGAGTCGCGAGTGCCAGGAAGCTTTCTACGAACATTTAGAAAAACAAGACACACGGCTGAAAGAATTAATTTCGAAGAGAGAAGAGATTCCACCGCTTCTAGGAACTTCGATGCAACTGTACCGGCTGCAAATAGGTTTTCAAGGTACGAAACGCCCTCGTCGAGACCACGTACGGCTTCATACAGTAGTCGATCCAGTGTAACTGCAGGTCAGTGCAATACAACGACAACGGTCCACTCCCCAAGCACACCTGGCTCAGCTACCCCTAGAGGGAGCGGTTCGCGATCCAGACTCGCACGGTTTACCGAATATTACGATCAAACGGCAGATTATGGTGAACGTAGATATCGCAGCTATGACGAATACAGCCAGGGGAGTGCCGCATCGCACGAGGATGGTTATGAACACGAATATGCATATAATCGTGAGAGTCCCTCGCACGTAGACTCTTTAGAGTCTCGTACTTTACCACACAATAGTGACCACTTAACGTTATCGTTTGCGCCTCCCGACATTCGAAATTTGCAGAAGGAACGATTTCATCTCTTAGAACAACTTGAAGATTATCCTAGTTCTGGAGATGAACTCGTCAGTCCAAAGAAACGTATAAGATTGGATATTTTGGAGGGATCTGCGGCTAGCGATGTTATTATTGAAGCTAATCGCGATCACAGAAAAGTAATGGAAGTGAGGAGAACGTCAGATGGAAGCCTAAAACATCATTCGCGAAGACCTTCTGTTGACAGTAAACATAGCGTCCGCGAAGTCGGAATCGATAGAGCTTCATATTTACCGCATGCGGTGTGTAAAAGGCGTAAAACGGCGGGAAGTGATAGCAGTTCTAGGATACAGCACCATGATCTCTCAGGTTCGGAAAGTGTAGGTAGTTCCAGACCAGGCACGCCATTGTGCGACGAGCGACCGGAAAATTTTCCCACAGAACCTAGAAGAATACCTCGAGAAAGGGAAGGGCCTCTCAGTCTTCCTCTTCCGAGGTTCGCTGCGCAGGTGATGGGTAAGGGAAGTGTATCCGTTGCTGGTATTAAGGGTCAAAAAGATAACAACGTACTGGCGAGTCCTCCACCAGCAGCTACCAGTCCGAGGATTTCCAATCCTGTAACTCCTAGTCTAGTGCAAGTACCTCCCCCAGCATCGCCGCCTCCAAGACCACCATCGCTAAGTTCCAACTCTAGCGACAGCGATGCAACTCCTCCTAGTCCATCCTTAGACGAACGCATCAGATCTCTAGACGAAAAATATGAGAAGTGGTCCGGTTCTAGAGCTGTAAGCGCTGCTGGAAGTGAAGCGTTAGCGAAATTGGATGCTACAGCATCGGAAAGGTTTAGGTTCAGTTATAAATTATTGGACCTTGACCTCAAGGAACTGCAACCATCAGAAATAGTAAAATCCGTCTTGGCGAAACCTTCGGTGTTTGATGAGGATTCCAAAAGATTGGAAAACGTTGGCGAAAAATATGATTTTAGTTTATTTTCGAAGGCTCCACCGACAACAACTCAGACTACAATTTCTACAGCCACTCCACCTACGCCGCCAGTTGTTAAGGTAGCTACTCCCACCACACAGTTACCAAAGACTCCAACAATGCTTTCGCCTAGATCTTCGGGTACGTTTATATAGTTCATTTTTTACATTCTGTTTGAAATTAGCTAGACCTTATAAGATAATTTGCGTAACTGTTCTAGGTTCTAATATAACAACAGCAAAAAGTCTGCAGTACCCTTTTCCGAGTCACCCGCCGGTTCAACCGGTAATACCAGCAACAGCAGCGCCAACGCCTCCGCCGCCTCCACTTCAAACACCGCCGCCACCTCCACCACCACCTCCAAGTGCAACCACCAGAGGCGGCAGCCATGGCGATAACAGACTCAAGCCGTGTGCAAATGCCTCTAGTAGTGATAACAGGACCCAGTGTAAAGTGGGTGTAAATCGTAGTGCATCCAGTGGCGTGGTGATATCAAACTTGACGCAAGTTAAAATTAGTGAACCGAGTAACACTAGTAAAAATGGTGTCAACATTCCTGTAAACCCTAGTGACACTGTACAAAGTGGTAACACCAATTCAAATGCCGTGGAGGTGAATCCAAAGCAAACTAAAAGTGTACGAGAAGGTAAAGTTTCGGATAAAAGTAGTGATAAGGTGACGAACAGGAGAGATTCTACGAATAGTGCCGGATCTCCGCGGAGTGAAATTAAAAATAGACGAAATAGTGAGAGTAGCGGGCGCAAAAGTGATGCAGGTGATAAACAGAGTGACATTTGTGATACTAGTTCGAACGAAAAGAAGACGGAAGAAAGGGAGAAGAACGAGGAGTGGAAGAAAGAACAGCAACGATTGGAGAATGAAAGGTTAGAAAAGGAGCGATTAGAAAAAGAACGAATAGAAAAGGAACGCTTGGAGAAGGAGAAATTAGAAAAAGAACGTTTGGAAAGAGAACGATTAGAAAAGGAACGTATAGAGAAAGAAAATCAAGAAAAAGAGAGACTTGAAAGAGAGAGACTCGAAAGAGAGAGGTTGGAGTTAGAAAGAATAGAACGCGAGCATAAAAGAGAACGGGAAGAAAGAGAACGTAAGGAGAGGGAAGAAAGGGAGAGGCGAGAACGTGAAGAACAAGAGAGATTAGAAAAGGAAAGAAAAGAAAGGAGGGAACGGGAAGAAAAAGAAAGGAGGGAGCGCGATGAAAAGGAAAAGCGTGAAAAAGAAGAACAAGAGCGGCTAGAGCGAGAACGCAAACGTGAAGAAGAAAGAAAACATAAAGAAGACAATCATGAAAAACGAAAAGAAGAACATCTTAGACATCGAGAAAATCACGGTGAAAATGTTAAACATAAAGAAAATTCGGAAACCATCCGAAATGATAAAAATACCAAAGAAAATAAAACAAAGGACGGCCAGGAGTTGTTCAAGAAAGATTCCCATGAATCTCGAAATAGTCATGAAAATAAATCCAGCCACGAAAATAGAGAGCGGCACAACAACGAAATTAGGAAAGATGAGAAGGGTAAGCATCACATAGACCGGGATGCCGATAAACGCAAAGAAAGCGCTAAAGAAAATAGGGAAAACAATTTACACGAAAAAATCGCAAATATAGCCAGTGAAATTAAAGAAAATAATAAACCAAGCTCTATAGAGAGTCGACATTTTTCGATAGATCTAGACAAAAACAAGATAGATCTTAATCGCCGTAAAGAAAGAAATAACAGCTTGCCTGCAAATGTCGGCTCTAAGAGAAGAATGAGTTCGCAAGATTCTTTGGAAATGGGTGAAGAAATTAAAAAAATCAAATTGAGTCAGGAACATCGAAAGTTGTCCGAAAGGCGAGATTCTAAGGATACGAGATCTGAAGATAAAGCTAAGAATAAACATAAAAACAACATCGCCAAAATTATAGAAGACAAAATGCGACAAGAGAAACTCAACAGCGTCAAAGAAGTCACAGACGAAAAAAGGAAAGATAAAGAACGCGACAAGGATGATAAACACAAACATAAACAGAAAATCGAGAAACAAAAATCTAAAGAGAAAAGTAAAGATAAAGATCCTCCAAATTCTGGAAAACCTCCGCCGAAAGATTTATCTTTGGACAAAGAATTTTTGGCCAGATTAGAATTGCAATCCAATGATGAATCGGAAAAATTACGACAACGAAAAGAATCCAAAGAAAAGCGGAAGCAAGAAAGTTTGGACATTGATGAACGCAAATCAGAAGATTCAAGGAAGTCTGAGGAGAAAAAGAAAGAAAAACGATCGTCTTCAGAAAGAAGAAGTCGAGATGAAAATCCCAATCCACTAAAACTCGAAGACCGTAAAGCGCTAAAGAAAGACCGACCTCGCAAATCAACCCACAATAGCTCGGATGCCGCTACAGATTCTGACGAACCGAAAAAGCAACCACACTCGATATTTGATATTGTTGACGACGAGCCTGCTTATATTTCAATGTATGACAAGGTCAAGGCAAGAAGTTGCAAAAATATGCAGAAACAAGAAGAAGAAAAGCGACAAGAGAAACTTAAAGCCAAATTCAATCAGCTTAAACAAAGCAGGGCGAAACGCGAAGAAAAGAAACGGTCAACGTCCTGGGATGAAGATTCTGATTCAGATCACGAACGCAGAGAAATGGTTTCTAAAGGCGATAGCAAAGCACGCAGAGGAACTAAAATGCTTATAATGAGTTCAGATGACGATGATCTTGGTAATCGAAACAAACAGCGTAAAAAGCGTGAGATTTACACAGATTCTGATTCCGATAAACATCGCCAGACCAAATCCGAGCACATGGAAACGAGTGATGATGAAAATATTAAAAGTAAAAACTTGCAAAGAAAAAATTCGAAATCTCGAATTGCAAGTGATACTTCTGAAGATGAATTCAAGAAAATGCAAACCAAAATTAAATCTGAAATATTTTCAGACAACGAAATGGATCAAAGGTTTGCGGGTTTAGAAGAGAAATCGCACAAGAGAATTAAAGAGGAAGATAAATACATAAAGAAAGAAAAGAAAAATAAACACCAGGAATTAACGGCTGAACAAATAAACGCTCAAATATTTGGGGAATCGCCTTTACCGGAAATAAAATCGGAAGATGGACGCATGTTTGGGGATGTTTCTTCAGCTGATGATAACCATGAAAACAAAAAGGAGAAGAGTGAAGTGCGCAGAAAGCACAAAAAGAAGCAGAAGCGACAGAAACATTCCGTTACAAGCGAAGAAGATAATAAATTAGAACTAACCGTAGAATTAATTAAAGATGAGAGTATCGAGAGACTGAAAAATTCCGAAAAGAAAAAGCAACATAGTAAAAAGGATAAAAAGAAGGACAAAAACAAAGACGATGATAAACACAAAGATAAATCTAAGAAATCCAAGAAATCAAAGTCAGAACTCGGAAAAAGTGACTCCAAACGCGATGGTAAAATGGAAAATATTTTTGGATCTTTCTCGGACGACTCCGAAAATGGGTCTAAAGAACAAGAAAGAAACGAACATTCGCAGAACACATTCTTGGATCGCTTTGGCGATGAAAAATTACAAATCTATGCCAGTGATTCTGATAGCATATCTCACATTGAAAAGGAAATACAGAAATCCGAAGAGAAAGAACGCAACAAAGAAGAACACAAAAAGAGAAAAGAGAAGAAGCGCCGAGAAAAAGAAAAGCGGCTGCGCGAAGAAGAATTCAACGATAATAGTATGGATTTCGCAGATTTGGGTAAGCAACTAGAAGCGAACATTAAAGATGACAGCAATGACATTTTGGAAGGTGCCGGTGTGAGCATCAAAAGCGAAGGAGATGAAAGAAGCGAGGATGTGTTCAGATTTACCGAAGGCGACGAATCGCAAGAAATTAAAGTGGAACAAGAAAAGAAAGAAAGCAAAGAAAAGAAGAAGAAGCGGAAGAAGAACAAGGACGAAAAACACAAGCACCATCATCATCACCATGACAAAAATAAACTCAAGTCGCCTGAGATCAAGAAAGAATTTGACCTTTCGTCAACTGAAAGTGCCAGCATGAAGAGTGAGACAGATAAGTCTGCATTGCAAAGTCCAAGTTTGCCTAATATTTTGGATCTTCCTAGTCCACCTCTTAACAAAACTAGCAGTCTTGATTACGCTACTTCGCCTGTTTCGCGAGAACCTTTGTTGAGTCCCATATCCAAAACGCCCACATCCTCAAAGGAGAAGAAGCGCGATAAATTTATTCCCGGATTTGGCACGGAAATTGATGAGAAGGTTCATGAAACGGCCGTCAAATCGATATCTGAATTTGAGACGACAAACTCCGAAATCCCTACTGAAATCAAAGAAGAAGAACTGAAGCCCGAAAAGTCGGAAATCAGCGACGACAAGCCGCGAGTTGTAATTTCACAGGAAGAAACTGAAGATGCGGTTGCAGCTCTATTGGGCGAAAGTTTTGGAGGAAACGAATACTCAAACTGCTACAGTGACGAGCAACCAAGTATTGTGAGTACCGAACAAGACACAAGTGTACCAGAAGAGAATATCGTCGAAGACTTGGAGGAAATGCGTCAGGCAGTTCAGAGCCTAAATTCGGCGGACCTGGAAATTAAACCAGACACGCCTCAAAGTGAACATGAACTGCAAATTGATACCGACACAGACGAACAAGAAGATACTGGTTTGCGGTATGATCAGTCCCCAAGAACTCCAGATATGATTGATCTCTCACAACCGCCGAAAACGCCGGACATACCAAGCTATTTCCGATCTGAAGAACACGCGAAAGCAACTCTTGTTATAAAAGCAACAAATTTGAGCAGTCCACCATCTTTAACTCCCATTAAACCGCCACCGATCGTTACAGACGCAAAAAGGGCAATCGAGAATGTATCAACAGCGCCAAAAACTTGTCCTCCAAACTTGCCACCTTTGACCGAGCAACCAAGATCGATAATATCACAAACTTGGTCTGCTGCTGAAACTAAACCCGCTGAACCAACGAACAGTGAATCTTTACAACCGAAACTCGAATCAAATCGCCCTCCGTCACCTCCTGCTAAAACGACTGCTAATGCAATTGCTAAAACAGTTATTGGACCACCACCAGCAGCAGCAGTAGTAGCAAAACCAGTAACAGCAACAAAACCGGCATCGGTTACAACGTCTGCTCTAACACGTGCATACAGCACACCACCAACAATCAAAATATCAGATCAGCCTCCTCTGCAACCTCTCTCAATTCCAGCTAAACAAGAATCGGAATCTGGAATTAAACCTCCCGTTTTACAAAATATTAAACCGCACGTTTCTCTTCCTTACGGTATGTCTGTTCATATGCAGTACAATACGCCTCCACAACCAAAGGTACCTTCGACTTCAGTTCCATCACCAGGATTGCACGTGCCGAAGGTTTCTACCCTAAACGTTCCTTTCAACCGTTTACCAATTACACCAGTCATGATGTCAAAACCGTTTCAATCAACCACTGTTGCGTTGCAGCAACCTAAACTTGCCCAGACGACAGAAGCGAGCGCTCCTAGTAGTGTAGATAGAAACCACGATCAATCTAGAATGATGTACCCTGGAGGACAGCTACCATCATTTTTGGTTAATCCTCCATCTCAAACACGAATGATTGTTCAGAATATGCAGCTGCCAAGAGGATTACCACCGCAAGCGATAGTAAAGCATGGCCCTCCAGTGAGTTGCGGCGGCTATTCCACTCAAAATTCGTACATAACCCAAACAACCAAGGAAACTCCAGAAAATTCGAGACCTTTATTAGCTACCTCGTCGGAGCCTCCTAAATTGGTTCCAACGTCGTTTCCTACGCCTTATTCTTTACCATCTCAAATTTCACAACCTACTCAGATTTCTCAGCCATTGCAAGTGTCTCAATCATCTCGTATTTCGCCTCCACCAATCTCACAACCATCGCAAATTGCTCAGACTCCAGTACCACAAATTTCACAAGCTCCTACTTCAGTGCCTCAGATTCAACCCCAATCAGTTATTACCGATACCAAACTTGCAAATGTTTCTGCAGTTGATACCAAACCTTTTATGCCCGTTATACAAGAAACTCCCAAGTTGGTAAGCCTTTCTTCGACCACTGTATCAACAACTTCTATTATTCAATCGACAATGAAACAGTCCACATTTGCGCCGTTTGCTAATGTACCATCGAAGCCCGTTGTGAGCGCACCTGAAATAAAACCAGTGGAGGAAGTGGTGACAACAAAAGAAGCACCTGCTGAGAAACAGAAGGATGTAACGGAAACCGTTAAAAAAGAACAGCCGCCACCTGAACCACAACAGTTGGCCGTCGCGAAAGTTATGGAAGAATTGAATTTATCACTTAAGAAGGAAGAACCAGAATCCCCAGAAATTAAGGAAGAAGTTAAAGCTGAAAAAATTGAAATAAAACCTTTAGAAGGCTCGCCAAAGGCAAACAACCATGCCAAAATTGAGGTGGAAAAAGCAGTCAATAAAATCGATTATCCGGAAATTATTCCGCTTAAAGTTGAACTTGAAGCAACATCTGTTATAAAGAAAACTGAAAAATTAGATGATGATAAAGGGGAAACGGAAAGCATCGAGTCTGACATTAGCAAAGAACGATTAAGTGCAGACCTTGTAATTAAAGATGACGGCTTAGATTCTAAAGAGGATAGCGATTATTGGTCGGCCAAAGAAGTGAACATCGATTCTGTCATTAAAAAGGTGGATGCGCTTTGTTCTGCAGATGAATTGTCGGATCGAAGTAGTGAAATTGGTAAAGATGATTGGTATGAACAAGAAATGAAAACAAATACAGATTTGAAACCAGAACTTCCGGAACCCCGCCAAGAAGTTGAAAACAAGATAATTTCTCCAGAGTTACCAAAAACTTTGGACAATCCAGAACCCGTGGAGGATCAATTCGAGCAGACCGATGAGAAAGAGATCGTTACTCGTGGTGGCCGCCGAGGCGGAAGAGCTCGAGGCCGCAAAACTCGTGGAGTTACTCGAGGCGGTGTCCAAACACGTCATGCTAAAACAATTAAAGAAGCTGCGGTTACAACTGGACCGCCTGCACCGACGACACCCGCTAAACGTGGAGGACGTGGTGGTCGCGCTAAGAATGAACGTAAAGTAGCCAAGTCTGAATCTGAAACGGCCGATATTTACGAATTCCGAGACGATTCCGACGAAAATAACGTAAATAAAGATAGGCCGCGTTTAATCTTAACTATTAAATCGCCAGCAGTTCCGAATCCTAACAATACAAACGCACAAACGGCAGTTGTTAAAGAGGTGCCCAAGGAAAGTGTGTCTCCTAAACCAGAGATCAAGGAAGATTTCGTTTCACCAACCAACACACGGAAATCCCGCCGCCTGCAAGAACGCGATGTATCAAGAAACACTGTTGATGATACCATTGAAGATGTGGTACGCAATACCGCCGTAGTGACAAGATCAACAACTGCTGCAGCACCGGTTCAAATAAGACGATCAGCAAGGCAAACTGCTGTAAAGACTATTCAGGAAACGCCACGAAAATCCCCACGTGGCGGGGCGAGGAAGAAAGACAGGCGTGGATCAGAAACCACTGACGATTCATCCGAAGAGAAGTCTGTTAAAAATGAAATTATTACAAAGGCGGAGTTGGATGCAGATAAGCGCTCATTGCCAGTGAAAGAGCCTTCGAAAGAAGTTGCAGAAGAAGAGAAAGTCGAACAACCAAAAGAGAAACCACACGAAGGACTGAAGGCTGTAATGTTGCGAAGGGTGAAGGGAGAAATGAATTCACAAGAGCCCATGACGTTGATTGATCCTGTGACTGGAGTCCTGATGCCCATGAGAGAATGCGAGGAAGGGCGCTATATTCCAGTTCCTGGCGTTGTTAACTCCATGAAGTTGGCAAATGTAGCAGTTAAACAAAATGCAGCTGCACAAATGGTACCAGTTCCAAAGCCCGTTGAACCACAGGCGCAACCGCAATCTGTGATTGCCAGTTCTCCTATGGTTATCCAGCAACACAAGCCACCACAGTCATTGAAGGCTCATGTCCTATCTTCACAAGCAGCACGAGTGGTGGTTTCACACCAGCAACCGCAGAAGTTGGTCACGGTTGCTCCACAAATCTCGCAGCCTACGTTTGTGCTGAAATCAAATGTTCCTATAAGCCAGCATTTAAACGTGAATGTGGCTTCACCCAACTTGCCACCCGCACATGTGTCACCAAGGCCGAATTTACCACCAAGTGTGCCTAAGACCATTCACACAATACCAACGGGTATGAAGATATCTCAGCAACCACCACCACCTTCTCCCAACCAAGTGATTGCTCACCTAAACAATCAACCAAAGCAGCAACAACAACCACAACAGCACATCTTGCAACCGGCTGCCAAACAATCACAGTCGACACTTTCCAAGGCCCACCATGGTACTCCAGTAGTTTCAACTGCCGGTCCTCAGGTTGTTAACACACAAATGGCACACGTGAAACAGCAAGTGGCTGTGGTTAAAGGGCAGGTCATCAAGCCTCACAGTTTGCACCCACAACCGCAGATATTAACTGGAGCAGTTGCGAGCCCGCCTCTCAAGCAAACCCACCATGTTGGTCAGCAGCCCATTGTTGGGGCAAGTTCAGGACGACTTGTTCAAGGCTCGGCTTCTGTTCCCAGTGCTAGTGCTAAGGGCACTATGGAGCCTCCCAAAGTGGAAGTGTCGATGGCAGGTTGTGTCATGGTTCCTCATCCCACATCGTCACCTCAGGGACAACCCAGGCATGTGTTGCAGAGTGGTTTACCCATGCCAGCATTTGAAGCAAGCTTGGTAAGTTTCTTTGTAATGTGTTTAAAATTGAACCCTTCCACTGCCAATAGGAGTAATATAATATTCTTCTTCTTCTTCGAGTGCCTTGACTGTTATCAATCATGTTGGCATATTTACTATATTTATATAATATTACAAAGCTTTTTTTATGTTTTAAAAATTCAATGACATAAACTACATCTCATTAGTACGTAGGATCGGAAAGAATTCCAAAGAAAAACTTTTATTTTTATGTTAATGGTTTATTGATAATGTGATAAAAAATTAAATAATGGCTTTAATGTAAAAAATGTTACCTTGTGTAATAAACCAATAAGATAGTTTTATTAAAAAACAGTGGAAAGTAATTACATTACTTTTTTAGATATTAGTGATATATTGAAACTATATTGATGTGCAAATTTATTAATTTAAATGTAAAAATGTTAGGTTATGTTAGAAACCTTCATGCATCAATTAAATTAGAATGTATGTCCGAATAAGAAAATTGTATAGATGAAACATCCAGGAAGTAATTTCATTAATTGTACTTTGGCTAAATTTAAATTTAACTACTTGTGCTAATCTGACTACGAATTGTCAAAAATTTTGGGTTATTTTACTTATACCCGATTTCATAATCACACTTTAAATTAAAATCCGCTAATTACCTAGACAACCGATTGTTGTAACAATACTTAAAAGCTCCTTTAAATTTAATAGTATAGTATTATACGAGTTTCATAAGAGGGCCTATTGTAGCACGCGTGGGTTTGGGGCACGACGAGCGTAGCGAGGAGTGCTCCAATGGAACAAGTGCTACAATGCCCGTTATGAAACAAGTATAATATACTATTTTATCTACTTTGAGTTACTGATTATGTAGAAATTCAAAATTTCTGATATAAAAAATGCATTACACAATCTAGGGATTTTTGGGCGTAACGTTGGCGAATTGTCAAGTGACATTTGATAGTCGCCATCTAACGGATAAAGTATCAATTTCGTTCTGACATTTGAATTAGTTTAAATTTGAAAACTATAAGTAACTAGAAAAAATTGTTTAATTAATTCTTTAAAAGTTAAGTTTAAATTATATTTGATTGTAGTATATTTAATAAATACAGTTCAGAGTTTGTGGTTATGATTCGACATCTGACGTTTGTCGTTTTATGACTAGAGTGAAAGCAAATGTTACCAATATTAAAAACCAAATTGTTACCAAAAACAGTTTAATAATAGCCTCCATTATTAAACTGTTTTCGGTATCATAATGGACCTATTATTAAATCAAAGTAGATAAAAACGTATGAAACTGGCCCTACCATTTTATTTAAAAAGAAAAACGTCAGAAGCCCATTACATTAACACATTAGGCATTTACGAAAATTATATATTGGTATTTTTAAAATCGGCAAGTTTCCTACGTCAAAAATGTTAGGTTAGGTACTTGCAAGCAAGCAAGCAAGCAATGCCCTAATTTTTCAGTACCCTAAAAAATTTAGTTAAAATGTATTAAGGTTTTATTTGAAGGTAAGGGATAATTCTATTATTAGAGGCTGACTTTTTATGGAAATATTATATTGTAAATGTTAGGTTATGTTACTCATCATATATTTTAATCGATGATGATAAAGTTCAATACAAATTTAGTAAAAATGCAATGAAGAGATTTTATTTTTATAAAAGAATCGTGTGAAGGATAATTTTGTATTTACTAAATTTAATGGCATAACTGTCACAAATGTTAACTGTATAGCATATTAATTTTGATAACTTTAAACATCCAGCTAAATGCAGCCAAAAACCTTTCTTTACTAAAACGTCAAAATGTTAGGTTATGTTTTCTAAATTTATGTTTAATAAATTTGGTGCTGATTGAGTCTTCCCTTAAGGTAATTTAGAAATCCCTATTGGTGTAGCAAGGTGTGGGAAAATTGGTAGTAGAATTAGAAGCACCAGATATAGAAGTTTTTTCAAAACAATCACTAGTTTTAGCTTACAATTATTTAGTTTTCAAGCAAATATATTAATTATATTGTAAGCTCGTACTAACCGACTATCTTCTCATTACTAACAAGCAGCATGGGGAAAGGAGTGTTTATAATCGCAGCCGGAGTCCACCGCCGGCTCATCAAAATTCACCATCACCACAGGTGATTTTTTTTCAGATTCCTCAGTGTTTGTGGTAGTTAGTTTTGTATTTTATTTTTCCTGTAATGTTGTTTTAATGTCTAACCACCAACTTTGCATTTTAGGGAGAAGCAATGACACACTTCCCTCCGGGTTCTGTGAAATTGCGCCCACCGCATGATCTGCTTCCCGCTCATTACATGCAGCACCCTCAACATGTTATGTATCAACAGTACCTGCGGCAAACCTACCATTTACCAAGGTAAATTGAAATTTTAAGTTTTTAGGCCAGCTTAATCATAAAACAAAAATTTAAAATTCTGATTTTAGGTCACCTTTGGTGTCTGGGAATATAGAAAAAACAGGAGATGGGCAGGAGGGAGAAGAGGCACCTGTCGAACTACGGAGACCTGGTTCTGTTGGGTTGGCTCTTACTGGACGTTCCCCCGCTGTACCTCACAGCTTACAGTCGCCTCATGATAGAACAACAGGTAAGAATTATGTTAATAAAAATATTTGATAAAAGTAGTTGATAGTAGATTTTATATTCATAGATCAACCAAAATAGTTCCCTAGTTGTTGATGGTACATTTTATGTTGATAGATCAACCAAAGTAGTTCTTTATATTGATAGATCAACCAAAGTAATTGTCTGCTTGATGGTTGGTACAATTTACATTTATAGATAGTTCTCCGTTGATGGTACATTTTTTATATTCATAGATCAATCATACTAGTTCCCTGGTTGATGGATAGTACAGTTTATATTCATAGATCAAACAAAATAGTTCCCTAGTTGATGGTACATTTTATGTTGATAGATCAACGAAAGTAGTTCCCTGCTTGATGGTTGGTACAATTTACATTTATAGATAGTTCCGTGGTTGATGATACATTTTATAATCATAGAGCAACCAACATATTTCTCCGGTTCATGAAACATTTTATATTCATAAATTAAGCAACACTGTTCCATGATTGTTGGTAAATTTAATATTTGAAGATCAATCAAAATAGTTCCTTTGTTAATGGTACATTTTATATTGATAGCTCAAGTAATGTCCTTTCTTGATTGATAGTAAACTTTAGATAGGTTGATAGATAGTTTATTTTATATGTCCATGGTTCATGGTACATTTTAAATTCAAAGAATAATCAACAAAGTTTCATGATTGATGGTAAATTTAACATCTGTAGGTCAATCAGAACAGTTTCCTGGTTAATACAACATTTTATATTGATAGATTTTACAACATAGTTCCATGTTTAGTAGGTGGTACATTTTTTATTCATAAATTAACCAAAATAGTTTCTTGGTTGATGGTACATTTTATATTCATATGTTATATTCTTCCTCTTTCAGATTCCCCTCAAGTCGGACAAGTTTATAACATGCATAATTCTCGAATACAGCACTACAATCGTTACTATGAAACAGAACCACCTCCAGCCCACAGGCCTCTTACCAGTCATGGCTCGCTTGCAGCTTTGGGGGGTGACCGCCCTCTAAGCCATTTAAGTACTTTAGGCACCCCAGACAGGCCTCTCAGCAATCATCTTCCACCTGATCGGCCCCTTAGTAGTCACCTTCCACCTGACCGGCCTCTTAGTAGTCACCTCCCACCTGATCGGCCCCTTAGTAGTCACCTTCCACCGGACAGACCGCTTAGTGGTCACTCAGCTTTACCGGCGGGTCACCTAAACAGTTTGGGAGCCCCTGAAAGGCCTCTCTCCACACACTTACCCGACCGGCCTTTATCTAGTCATGGATTTACACTTGGTACAGGATTAGGAGCCGCTGGCAATTTGATGGGAGCTGTAGCCCGGCATGTCGGAGCTGAAGCACCCGCCAGCCAAAGAGGTCTACAAGCTGCCACGCCGCCACATGCTAGTCAAGTACCACCACAGGCAGAGAGCCTGCTGATGTTACTCAAAGTAAGTGTTTTGGAAATTATAAAGGTTTCATTTTCTGTATTCACGGTTGACAATTCTTTTTTTCTAGCAATACCCGTGCATGTGGCAAGGACTTTTAGCTTTGAAGAATGACCAAGCTGCTGTGCAGATGTACTTTGTTTCTGGAAATGATCAAGTTGCCAAATGCAGCTTACCCAAGAATACGGACGGTTCAACCCCACCCTTGAGAATATTCCAGAGAATGAGGCTTGAACCACCTCAGGTTGAAGGTGTTGCAAGGAAAATGCAGGTAAGTTCTTGGTGTGGTTGCAATATTCTGCATCACATACAGCGGTTGTTCACTTCATGATTTTAATTTCTTTATACATGATTTACATCAGTTGAACCTCAAATGTAACTTAAATTAATCCTACCTTCACCTAACCTATTTCAACCAATGCTAACCTAACCTAACTAATCAGAATTGAGGTTGATTTAACCTAGTCTCACTTCAACTAACCAACCATAAACTAGCTCATCTTAACATAACCTCACTTAACCTAACTTTTTTCATTCTTATTTGATTTAAATTGACCTAGGTTTGTTTTAACTTCGGGTAACTTTAATCTAGCTTAATTTACATCAACTCTCGCATAACATTAGCTAATTGATGCTAATAGCAAGCTAACCTAACAATGTTTTGAGTTAATTGAACTACTCTAACTTAAACCAGTCAAACCTTAACCTTAGCTGTCCGTACTTCTTTCAAGATTTGTTCCAACACCTCGAGAAACCGTTCATCGCACGGTCACGTGCATTGGCAATAGATAAAATGCATTCTGTTTTATCTATTGCGCAAGCCGTGACCGTGCGATGAACGGTTTCTCGAGGTTTTGGAACAAACCTTCAATCTAGTCATAACTTAAGCCAAGTGAAGCTAATCTAAGCTTAAGCCTAACAGATGTAATAATGAACACCAATTTATTTTTGTGGATAGCAGCATAGAAAAGATCATTACACTTCTAAGAGAAAATTAACTTTTTTCGGTTCATACAAATGCAGTAATTTTTCGAATGTATAATGAACATAATTGCTTTTGTCAATATAGTACATAAAATATCGGGTGTTTTTAAATGACTGAGGATTGTGCTGTAGGCAACTTATTATACTCATCCCCACTCACTATGCATGACCGAACCGAATACACCCAGGTGCCATTCTCGGTCAAAGAACCACTTCGAAAATGTGCCATTAGAATAAAGGCGTCGTGTTGCTGGTTAAACGCCATTCCAATAAATTATAAACTAAAATGTAAATACAAAATTAACCTATAAAATATGCCGCAATGTTTTGTTTTCAATAACGTACCTGTAAGAATAATGATACTGTTAAGTTATGAAAAGAACTAATTTTATGGAAAAAGTTAGCATTATACAACGTTAAATGCAAGAAAAATAAATTCGCTCACGAACGGCTATGAACAAAAATGTCAGATTTCTTAGTGGGAAACTTAAAAACAGTAAATTACTAACTTTCATTTTAAATGTTCCCGCCTTTTCCTCAGTCATTTAAAAACACCGTGTACAAGTTCCATATATAAAGTAAATTTTGTCTAAAAAAATTTACAATGTTTATTATTCACTTTCATTTTTGTTATTTTCAAAATACTTATTTTAAGGTTAGATAATAACATACATTGTTGAAATCTGTTTAATATTGCTATTCATAAACAACTGAAATTCAAGCTAACCTAAACCTTAACGTGGATTTAATCGAATGCAATGTTATCCCCTGGTAACATAACATTATTTTAATGTAAGATTAACTTACCATAACCTTAACGAGTGGTGTAGTCGTGGTGTAGTCGTGCAATGGCACCACCCCAGTAGTTTTTATGTAAGCAGGGCGCGCCCTGTTTCACAAAATGACAGTAAACGTTCACTGTTAAAATTTGCTTTATATAACATTAATTTGTTGCGTCTATATAAACAAAACATAACCTAGCACAGTAACTCCTTTGTTGTATAACAAGATAATAAGCGTGTTATTGGGAGACACTTGAGCCGAAATTATGTTTACTACACTGCCTTCCACTTGTCAACATAAATCACAAAATAATAAAAATCCAAATGAATGTCACTGTAATTTGCTACTAGTATTTTAAGCCATTGTGATGCAGTTGTAAAACGCCCTGGTACTATTTATTTTATGATTACAGTACCACCTACCACTGGCCTAAACTTAACATAACCTCAACCTAGCGTAACTTGACTTAAAGTAAACATTCGAGCTCCCATATAGTGATGTTGGAAAATACCCCAAAAAATATCACCATATATTTATTTATTTATTAGCGTATGTGTTATAGAGTGCATAATCATGACTACAACAGTTTACATGTGTTCCCTAGCTATAACATGGCTTAAATATCTTCTTCTTCTTCTCATTTCCTGCTTATGCCCCTTCAAAGCGTCGGAGGTGTTACTTCTTAATCTTCATTTATCCATTTCTTCCAGTTCTTCCGGTCTGCGGCCGTCTTCTTCATTTGCGGTAGCGTCTTACTTCTCTCTCTCCCTATTTCCTCTATCTGTCCCAACCCCGTTTTCCTCGGCCTTCCCTTTTTTCTTTTCCCTTGTCTTTTCACCTCCATAACTCGTTTTACCAGCCTGGTCTGCTTCATTCTAATTATGTGCCCGTATCAGTTTAGTTTCCTCTTTTTGATTTGATTCCTGCTTTAGTTCTCCTCTAATGTAGTCACTTCTTAGTCGGTCCATTTTTGTCTTTCCCGCAATTCTTCTTAGTTGTTTCATTTCTGCTGCATTAATTGCGCTCTCATGCTTTTTGTTTGTTACCCATGCTTCGCTGCCGTATAGTATCGTTGGTATGGTGATTGAGTTGTAAACTTGAAGCTTAGTCTTTTGGCCTATTTCTCCCTTACCGAATATTGTCTTGTTTAGGCTGTCGTATATTTTTGTCGCCCTGTTCGCTATTTCTAGGTCTATTTTCCCATCGTTTGTGAACATCACTCCTAGATACTCGCAAGTTGACACCATCTTTATTTGTTCTTCTTTACATTTAATCGAGTATCTATTTCTTATATTTTCCTCCTGTTTGTCTGTCTTCATACATTTACATTTGTTGATGTTAATATTCATGTTCATTTTTTCTATCCCTTCTACCCAAATGTTTAGTAGGGACTGCATTTTATTCTGTGTATCCGCCATTAATATTATATCATCAGCGTATAGCAGTCCTTCCATTTTCACTGGAAGCATATTTGTGTATCCTATCGTTACCTGGAGGTGTTTAGTCCTTTTCTTGGTATTTTTCATTATTTTGTCCATTACTAATATGAATAGCGTCGGGCTAAGACTATCTCCTTGCTTAATTCCCTTGTTTATGTAGAACTCTTTTGATCTTTTTCCACCCATTTGTACTTTTCCTTTCACCCTGTTGTATGTACTTTTAGTTACTTCTATAAATTTTTAGATTATTTCAAGTTCTTCCATAACTTTCCACATAGTATCTCGGTTGATTGAGTCAAAAGACGCTTTGAGGTCTATGAGCATAATATATAGTTCTTTTCCTTGTTCGATTCTTTTCTCTATTAGATTTCTCAGTATAAATATATTATCCATAGTTTGCCTCTCTCGCCTAATAGCTGATTGCTCCTCTTCCAGTTTTCCCTCTATTTCCTTCTTTAGTCTGCCTTCTACAATTCTTGTATATAGTTTGAATGCAACTGGGGACAGGCATATATCTCTATCATTCTCGCATTCGAATTCATCCCCTTTTTTATGAATTGGTACCATTAAATTTTCTTCCCAATCTTTCGGTATAAAATTCGTTCTCCATGCTTCCTTCATTATTTCCAACAACCATTTTTTCCCTTTTTTGCCTAGCCATTTTACCATCTCTGGATCTATATTGTCTGCACCACCAGCTTTTCCTGTCCAAATTTTCCTTAGTCCCTCTTCTATTTCATCTATGCTTATTTCTTCTGTCTGGTTACTATTGTCCTCCATCTCTTTTTGATTACCCATCGTCCCTATTGCTCGTTCCTCTTCATCGTTATCGTATTTATTTTTGTAATATTCCCTCCACGTTTGTCCTTATACAGTTATTCTTATCTCTTATGCCTTTTATCTCTTTTCTTTTCCCATCCCTTAAAGCTTTTATTTGATTCCAGAAACTTCTATTATTTACTTTGTAGCTTTGTTCCATTTCATTGCCAAAGTCTTTCCAGCTCTTCTTTTTTGCTTCCCTTATCGTTTCTTTCACGTTTTTCCTATATTTGTAATATTCTGTTCCATCGTGTTCCGACTTTGTGCTGTTATATTGTTTCCATGCTTTTTCTTTCTTTTTTTTTTTACTTCTTCCTGTATTTCTGTATTCCATCAGCTCGTTCTCTTGCAATGTCTATTAACCTTTATCCTTCCGCAGATATGTTCTGCTACTCGTTATACTATATCTGTGAATTTATTCCATCGGTCTTCTAAATTCCATCCACTTTTTTCTCTCCAATATCTCAAATTCGCTGTCTGTTTCTTCTTGGTATCTCTTTTTCAGTCTGCACCCTTTAGTATTTTTATTGCTATTCTGTTATATTTCTTTTCTTCCATCTGTTCTATTTTCCTCCATTTCAGTTTTGCTATTACTAGTCTGTGATGTGTCCCTATTTCCGCTCTACTCTCCGTCATAGTTTCCCTTTATTTCTTGTGTATAGACGATGTAGTCAATGATACTTTTCCCTTCTGCTATAAATGTGTATTTTTCTGGTATGTGTTGTTGCGAGAAGGAGTTTCCTATCATTAAGTCATTTATTTGGCAGAATCTGATCATCTTCTCTCCATTTCTATTCTTTATTTCTTCTTCAAATTTACCCATGCACCCAATTCCTTTATTTTCGTCATTTGCTATTCTCGCATACCAGTTTCCCATCAATATGACTTTCTCGCTTCTTTCCTTAATGTCGTCTAAAGTATTTTGCAGCTCCGTAAAAAATTCCTCCTTAGTTCCTTCTACTGGTGCGTATATTTGTATTATGTACCATGTTCCCACTTTCTTTGTCTCATATATTCCTATCGGCTGTATTTTGTAGTCTTCCATTTCTTTTGCTAGTTCATATTCTTTGCTTTTTAATGATGTGTTATATTCCATGTTCCTATTTTCATGTTTATATTTTTTTCTTCTTTCTCATTTTCTTCAGCCTCGTTTTTATTTGTCTCTACAATTCCATTTTCAGATCGGTCGTATATTTTGTTGACAGTCCCGATTTTTTCTTTTGTTAGTTTTTTGGACGTTGTCCAGTGAACGTTAATATTCTCTTTTGCTTTCTTGTTTCCTCGTCTTCCCTATCATTGGGTGATCTTTCACTAGTCGTTCTTGTTTTCATATCTTTGCCAGCCACTATGTTCCTTGTTCCCATTATTATTTTTCTCTTTTAGCATTCCTTCTGCCCCTTCCCAGTTTGTCTCCTCTACTGTTTCCATCCTCTCTAATTGCTCCAGGGTGTAAATTTCGTTATCGACTTGTAATTTGTGATATCGTATTATTGCATTGTATCCCCTGCTTCTTGCGTCTTTCATATGTTTTATTATTTTTTTCTTTCTTCAAGGATTTGTTTTGGATAGTCTTCGTTTATCCAAATATTCTTTCCTTTAAATTTTCTGCGGCCTTCATTATTTCCTGCTTCTTATTCCATGTTGCTAATTCTATCAGTATTGGTCTGTTCCTCTTGCTTTCCTCTTCCTTCCTTCCTAGTCTTACTATTTCCTGTATTTCTTTTTCCATGTCTATTTTGACTTCCATATCCCTGAACATTACTCCCACTTTTTCTTTTAGTTCTAGCTCTGGTTCGTTGGATTTATCTTCCACTCCTTGTATTATGATTTTTTTTCTTTCGTATCTCCTTTTCCAGTATTTCGATTCGTGTATTTTGTGAATTTAATACTATCCTGAGTTTTCATATTCCATCATTAATTCCTCATTTTGTGTCCTTTATTTGTTCCATTTCGTTGTTTATTTTATCTAGTTTCTTGTTCGTATCTTCAGTTTTCGTGTCTAGATCATTTAATTTATTTAACTTTTCATTGATCTCGGCTAGTATCTTCTCCATTTTCTTCTCTTCTGCAATCTCTAAACCACCAATTTCTTTTGTGCTATATTTCCTTTCTATAATAATTTCCTTGATGCGGTCCTGCCTACGTCCCCGGTCGGCCCGTCGGAAGACCGCGCTCTTATCAGTTCCGCAATTTGCTGTATTTATTTCCCTGTAAATTTCCTTAGGCTCTATTCCTACCTTATTTACTGCTTAATTTCTGTTTTCTACGTCTCTTACTTGTTACTTCCTACCCACTTTTATGCAATATTTCACTCATACATACTTAAATTTGTACAATTCTGCTGCACTTTATTCACTCAGCTGTCACTTCTCTGCTGCCCAGGACCCGATAAAATATATAAAACATAATAATATAAATATATAAAACATAATAATAATATAAATATATACATATAGGTACAAAGCATAGAATATTCAATATA
>JABXWE010016600.1:0-26005 GCA_014611495.1 Limonius californicus | reverse complement strand
TTCATATTTTTCTTACATTAGGAATTATTTTTTCATTTAATTAACTGCTCGCCAAAAGCCTGACTGCCAGCTGTGGTTGTCCGCGATCGAAGCACCGTTTTTATGGGTATGTTTCGCAAGGGAATTTTTACACCTTCATTTTCTCTTTAGATACAAATTTTATAAGAAAAATTTATTTTAAATTAACAGAGTAGCCTAAATACACAATTTGAATACAATATCATATTTATTTATGTTTCTTTTGCTGAAGGTATGCGGTGGGTAACAGAAGCAATTTGATGCTTATGGAGAATTGAATAATTTTTGAAATCTTTTATTATTTCTATTTTAATAACATGTACTAAGCATAGCACAATCAAAATTACAATGCGGGGAACAGAAAATCAAAAATCCTATTGACTTATACTGCACTGCTTTAATTTCGACCTCAGTGTATAGAAAATCCAAATTATTGAAGTGCATATGACCACAAGTAGTACCATAAATTAAATAACTGCCGTATTCATTTTACGCTTAAACCGCCCTACAAGACTGTCACGCTCGATAGTTAATTAATGAACATATTCGCATGGGTATGTGTATCGCCACCACCTCTAGCATTGTTGCCAGTATGACGATGATAAGATGAGGTCAATTAGTAACAATAATGTAGGGAGGCGATCAGTACCTACATATGTTATGCGTATAAAACAGTACAGCCATCTAGTGAAATATTGTTACACTATGCTGTATATAAGTTGGTGTATATAGGTTATTTCCAACTCCGAGCTAAAATCTTCCACATTATGTAAAACGTCAGCAACCAAATTTGCAAGATGATAACAAGGCAAAACGAGTTCGCCTCCGAATTCGGAGGCGAACTCGTAAAAACGGAGGCAAACTCGATCTAAGAACATAGCGTTCGGAGGTGTATCAGTACTAAATGCATATATATATATATATATACGACGCACGGGGTATGACAAAATAAGTGGTCGCCACCTCTTAAGTTGCAGCTATATGCAGATCCTCGTAAAAGGGACAAAAACCGACAGCTTACGAAGAGCCTACCTTGTTGAGCATCTATTTTACTTCAATATTGCTCACAAAATACACACAAAAGTGTAAAGAACGCAACACAAAAAGTTATAAGATATCAAGCAGTCCACAACGTTCAAAACAAAACCACCGCCGATCCTGGCATAAATTGAATATACAACGCAAATTCCTCAAGACGTTCGAGCCTCTTGCTCGAACCGCCACTGACTACTACATTTACGGCAAGAACTAAAAAAGGAAATGAAGTGCATGTAGTATACAATTGGTAACAGAAGGCTTTTTCTTTATAATACTACTGTTTCTACATCTCATAGGTCACAATCTTCACTAGTATTTATAATACGTATAGTTATTACCTTAAGTCGGCGTCAAGATGAAGAAAGGCAGAAGTTAGCCTTAAGCGCGGTCGACCCTCCATGGAGAGAAGACAAGACTAAAAGAATCAGTCGGCCTGACGTCACTAGATAAAGACAATAAATTGTGCAATATTTTATCAGATGGTGCAATGTTTTATCTGAAGGTACAATCGGAATAACGAAGAAAATACCAACAAAAATAAGTATTTTAAACGCCAAAGCGATCATTTGCAGTTCAGAGTACTTGCTGAAACGGTATATCGTAACCGGAATATTTACAAAGTGTAACGTGGTTAATTTTATCCGCAACAAACGAAAACGGAAACCACACGGTATTTCCAACTATACTATTGACTGTGTACACACTATCAGACTTAATTGTCGCATTTTAATTATGAGAACACGGTTTACGATAAATTTACGAGAACAGCTTGACCCCACGCTAATGTTACCATGCACCGTATGTCCATACTCTACCAGAGATCAAGTCAGACCCTTCGTTCCTTTGGGTAAACCTGCCGATGTCGGCTTCCAGAAACAGCCCTTTGCGCGATTCTCGGGAAGCGTCCTGTTCGTTTTTGACCTGGGAAACGGGAAAGGGGATAATATTGATCTGCAAAAGTGGACTTCTTGCATTGATCTTTTTCGTGGAAGCTTTCAAAATTTTGGAAATTAAAAAAATGAACATAATGAGTACCACATCTCAAATAGCTGCAACATTCCAGTACTGTGTAATTGTCTTTTCAAGTAAAATTAATGCCAGCAGCTTTTATTGACCTTTATCTACCATATAACTTCTGCAGACCTTTCAAAATTAATTTAAGTAGCCACATTAATTTATAACTCCAACGATACATTTACTAGCATATTCGGTAGAGTCACTTGTATAGGGAAACAAATAAAGCTTAGTAATATATAGCTGTTCATAATTAAAACGAGCTACTATTATTTGCACGAATAACTCCCAACACAGCCCTAATACTGTACAATTAAACAATCGTTAAGTAAATTTACAACCGCAAACATTTCAGTTGGCAACCGTATTATATTAAGGCCCTTCTTTGACTTCATCCACTGTGCCTTCTTCTCCTCCATCTGTGTCGGTGGTGTAACCGGTGGTTACATCCGTCATTGTTGCTGCTTCTGTCTCATCTTCACTGCCTGCAGAAAAATATAATACCTAAATACGATTTTAGTTGCGTTTTGCAGAAATCGCTTACTGTCTTCGGCCATAATTTCTTCATATTTTTCCTCCCTTACTTCCGCCACCTCTTCTCGCTCTTCAAGCGTCACTGGGACTTTGTTAATTCGTTTCAAGTTTGGGAGAAGGACCAGAAGGGGTATCCTAGAAATGGAATGGTTTTACCATTATAATTAAATTGTGTCGTTGAACAGAAAATAAATTTGTGTCTAAAGTTACTTGAAAGCTTTAAAAAGATCCCTGTTTTTGCTTAGTACAAATATAAAATATTATTGTTTGTAATAGCGCAAAGATATTTCAGTATCTTTCAATAAGGGGTATGCAGTGGCTTTAATCCACATTCTACTTCCTTATTGACAGCCAACCGAATCAAATTTCCCCGTCATAAATCTGCGCTTCTGTTCAGTATTTTATTTCATTCATATTTAAGTTTAACTCAAAACATCGGATATCCTTGACTTGAATTAACAAACCGAAGTTTATCACAAAATCAGGATCATTTGTTACAATATTGCTGCGCAAATTATAATTTCTTTAAGGTATACAAATAATAAATGCGAGCTCGTTGAAGTTTAAGAGGAATACAATTTTTTAGAAGCTGCTTCATACCAGGCTTATTCGGAAACTAGGGGCCGTTTAAATATTCCCGCCGAATGAGGGGCGTAGTCAATTTGGTATATTGTGTGGTTGCTTTAGTGGTTGATGAGCTAGCAACACGTGACTTTACCGTGATTAGTTAAAATGAACACTACGATTGACAATCCCGCCAAGTACAAAGTACGCACTGCGATTTGTTTTCTCCTTGCGAAATGTCCCTACAAAGCTGAAAGGTTTATGATCCAAGCATCATGTATGAAGAAAAGGTCAGACAATAGTGTAGGAATTTCATAGTTGGCCAAACAAACGTGCACGATAAAGAACTAAGTGAGAGACCTTCTGTAGTCAACGTTGTTTTTATGGAAAAAGTGAACAAGAAAATTCGTAAAGATGGACATTCCACGATTTCGGAAATGGCCGCAAATTTCACGTTCGATACTATATAAAATGCGAATGGCCTCTGCACTTTCCGGCCTGCATCGCTAACAAACTGATGGTGATGAGTATTTGAATCACATTTTGACAGGCGACGAAACTTAACTTTCGTACACAAATGTTGAAACCAAGCAACAATCAATGCAGTGGAAGCCCGTGAATTCCTGCAAAGCCAAAACAATCAAACGCACGTCCGAGGACGGATCGTTTATGGGTACTGTTTTTAGGGACAGAAAAGATGTATTGTTGGCTGATTTCCCGAAACGTTGTACAAGTAACGCAAACGTGTTAGTGTATGTGTGTGTATGGTGAGAACTTAAAAAAGTTGAGAAGGGGGATTCAGAAGAAGAGGCGAGGATTGCTGACCTCTGGAGTTGTGCTGGAGCACAAAAACTTTAGACTGCACGTGATTGCTTGCAATGTGCAACAATTTTTAACCATCGACCGACCAATCATCTGCTGTCAAGTGAAGATAATTTTTAACCCACTGTAACCTCTTCTTCTTCATTGTCTCTATTAAGCAAGGTTTCTTTGCTGGACGACAGCATTTTAACCCTTTCTCAGTCAAACGTGTTCTCAGTGTTCGTCAACTTGATTCCACAGCTTTGAACAAGGTTGTGTAGCAGTTTTCTAGACTTTTTGCTGTTTTTAAGGCATCTACCTTTAATTCTCCGTTCTCCTCAAGGTGTTGTCGTTTTCGTCTACAATTTCCAACACGAAGTGCTTCCAGGTTCATTTTTGAAAGATTTTCTTCGTATTCTATTTGCTGTAGTAAGAGAGAGAATATTTGCATCTTAGAACGACCAACCTCTGAGAGGAAAAGGTCAGAGAAGAAGAAGAAGATGTATCCGGATGAATAATAGTTTCCCTCGAAAAATAGAAACACTCCACTAAAAAAATATATCGATTATTTCCACCACCCCTAGTCAAAGCAGCGTTACGGCAAATATCTATGCCAAGCCTCATTTAACAATTCTAGAGGCTAGAATATACTATAACTATTATGGAAAGACTGAATACTTCTGTTATGTGAGCTAAAGCAAAAACCTTTCATTGTCCTAATAATCTCTATTTAGGGATGTGTTATCTCATGTGACACTGATGGTTTCCATCTTAAAATTCGCAAGTCTGGCACAAAGTCCCTTTACTCTTCGGTTCAAACATGAGTTCACACAAATGACGGTATGGAAAAATGAAAGCCTAAAGATAACATTTAGTTATCTTCATGCTATGTATTTGGGGACAAATCAACTAAAATGATAATGATGCAAGGTCCTGAAGCATAATAGTGCTGCTATTTACGGAAGCAGTGGTGCCATTTCCAAATATGACGACCAATATAAGACTCTATAATATATTAACTCCTTAATTCATAAATGGATTAACCCACCTCGCTTTAACTGATTTCATTTTAAAATACAAGAGTTTGAAAGATTACATACCTTGCATCTCATGACGGAACATCATTTAAAAATATAATATTCAAATAAAAAAGATTACGTTCTCATGATGTTTTCTATCTGTTTCGGGTTAACTCAAACAACATGAACTGATCCCATATAAAAATACCAGCGTTTAGAGCAAATCTCCTACATACGTTTTGATTTCCAATATCTCGCACGTTACTGTTATTGAAACGAAAGCTTAATACTGATTGTATGGCATAAGAAGTTTTAGGAAATAAATCAATTATTTGTTACTACAGGTATTTACTGCTAATCAAAAAACGACGTTATTTATATAAGATTTCATAAAAATTAGAAAGTAGTCTCTGATACAGTATCTAAAATTGCTTCCGTTTTCTACGAAATGCGCCCTCAAACTCTACATTTCCTGTAGCAAAGATTCGCGTTCATCGCCTTTCCAGGAATTTAATATTGCTTTTGCCAGATCCTGAATTGGCATTGGCACGCTTATGTAATAAGGTACAAATGAGACTTACTACGCATTGATTAATTTGAGTGCTCTACGAAACTGAGGAAAATTCACAGGACACGCATAAATCTCTTATTCTCCGGACAGCTGTCCGATGCCATCGAAACTTCAAAGTGAAAGGGAGATTCATAATAGGAAGGGAAGGTTCCGTTCGTAACTTTCATGTAACACAAAGTTTATTCCAATTCTTCTACTGGGATGCAATTCCTTCACATTCGGTCTGAGAATAATTCCGGGATAGAGTTAGCAACGGTTTATTTACTTATTTTCATGGGAAACTATTTACATTCAGCTTTAATTAGATAGTGGTAGCTTCTCTTGTGGCGTGCAGTAAGGAGCTATGAGGCGGAGGATCCTTCCATTTTCCCCTGTAGTTTTAACCTTTCTAATCCTTCGTATCTCAGGAGTGTTTAGAAGTTCCACCTATAAATAAAGGAAGAAACCATGGCGAAGAAACCACAATTACATAAATATAATCTCCTCGAGATTCGTATCAGACTGGAATAAATTCGGCAAGAGCATCCATTGCTCTGTCCATAAATAGGTTGTGGTTGTGATACTGATGTCAAAGTACGCTGTAGCACCAACTTTTCCACTCGTTGTATGGGCAAACTTTATTCCAGTTCTTCTACTGGGATGCAATTCCTTCACATTCGGTATGAGAAAAATTCCGGGATAGACAAAGAAACGGTTCATTTTACTAATTTTCATGGGAAACAGTTTACCTTCAGATTTCAGTAGATAGTGTTTATCAAACAATTTCATTTAAACAAGAAGTGCTATTGGATATAATTTATTAAACAACGACCAAGAGCAGGTCTACGACATAATCCATGAAAGGCAACAACGACAACGACAACAACCAATTAATATTTAATTTAAAAATAAATATGAGTAAAATAGTTCCCAGGGACACTCCCATACTAGAAACGGTAGATCTACGAGAGTAAATTACTTTTATTGATATTCTAGTTCTGCATCAAATTGCGGTAACCCAAAAAATATGAACACTTCTTCTGGGTTTTCTTCTTTAGAGGAGAGTCGTGATTTATAGTTCACTTCAATTAGTCATAGTGGTTGTTTTGACTGCCTCTTCTTCTAACCATCCCACATCTTCCTGTGTGGTAACTTCTCTTGTGGCTTGTTGTAAGCATTTATCAAGCTTTTACTTAGTCTGTTAAGCATTTTGGGGATCGCCCTCTTTTCAAGGACCCTTCCATTTTCCCCTGTAGTTTTAACCTTTCTAATCCTTCGTCACTCTGGACTATATCGGGGTCCCATCTATAAATAAAGCAGGAAAACCATGGCAAGGAAACCTCAATTACAGAAATATAATCTCCTCGAGATTCGTATCAGTCTGGAATAAATTCGGCAAGAACATCAATTGGTCTGTCTATAAATAGGTTGTGGTTGATAGTGACACCGAAGCACGCTGTAAACGCCTACCTTACCAATAGTTGTATGGGCATTTCCGCTACTCATACTGATTTTCTAACGGAATGTACCTTCCTTTAAAAGAAAGAAATTTTGTAAGGTAAATTATAACATATCAAAAAACGACATGTAGTACAGCGTATTATGCAAATATTTAAGGGACATTTTTCTCTGTAGTGCTTTTTTCTGCGGAGACAGCACAATTATAGGACCCCTACCATGTACCAAAAATGTAATATTAATAGACCGAATACAGCTCCTTTAACGCAACGTGCCAAAGTTGCGCCACAACCACTCCCATATAATATATAGTTCACAGCTTCATCAGTCAAGCGAAAATCAAACAGTTGTTCTACGTACAACATGTTTGTGTCAGTCGTCATGGAACAACGAAAAAAAGGGGAAAAAAGGAATTGTACAAAGTTCGCCCTGCGCAGTCTTAAGAATAAACAGAAACAAAGATGATCCTCCACTTTATTCAGACTCATCGCGACAATACCAATTTTGTTAAGTGCATTGTTACTGTTGGGTTTCAGAAAGATCCTAAGACGAAACGCCAGAGTTCATAGAAAGATCATTAATGTCCAAAAGTTTCGTCTGCAAAAATGTAGAATCAAAACCATGCTATTTACCTTTTTCTGTAAACAGGGTGTAAGCTATAAAGAATTTGTATCTGAGGGGCAAGCAATAAATAACACATTCTACGTTGAAGTGATTATTGCAGCATGTTTTACCAGTGCGATCGCAATTTCGAGAAAAGGGTATTAGGTTCTTGTTCCATGACAATGCACCTGCCTATTCTGTACTGATTGTGAAGTCATTCCTTGCGAAACACGGCGTTGTTGACATGAAGCACCTACCTTATTCACCTGATTTTCTAGGAACCTACATTTTTCTCTTTTCTAATGTAAAATCACAAATGGAACCGGTTTCAGGACGTAAAATATATTAACAAAATATTGTCGCCCAATTAAAAGGGGTTTCTTCGGACGCCTTTGCCGGCTGTTTTCAAAAACTTTTAGAACGTTGCACAAAGTGAATTAAAGTAAATAGAGTTTGCTTTGAATAACTATCAAATATATTCGTGTTACTTTAAAACAATTCTACAAGAAATATAATAAATTCTTGCAAATTATTTAATTATATAATAAAAACTTTCGATAATTAAATAAATTTTGACCATACAGTCTCTTGAAGAAACGTTCTTACCTTGAACAACTTGACTATAACACGAAAAGGAATTTTTTGATTTAGCAAAGTAACCCCAAAACTGAAACGCATGAAATGTATAATACCATCAACATCGCTTGGCCTTGGCAATAATATCTATTAAGAATATTGTAGAAAAATTTTTAAGCGTATCTTAGGATTAGGCGACATGGGAGTGTATTTTAATTATTTACGGAAGTTAATCGTATTTCTATGATAACATCTTATGTTATATCCAATGATTTTTTGGTAAAGTCACCAGCGTCAAAATTGAGGTCCTTACGATTTTTTGGAAATTTCGGCTTCAACGATTGTTCGGTGAACATTAATTTCGGGTATGGTACTGATTTTAATCTTGTTTAGTCATTTTCCCGCATACAACTCTTTCAACTTCCACTTCAACCGCACTTGGGTACACATATGGCCTAAAGGAGATGTGATGAATGGTATTTTTATCTGAAAGAGGCAGGTTATGTTTCTGAGGCCACTATTTTGACAATTGAATATTGAAAAATGCTCTGAACATTTTAGTGCATGGTACACATACCCGTTATAAATAGACAGATACTGTTTGAAGTATTAGAAAGTCCAGGTAAATGGAATCTAAAAACCACGTTAATTTAATATATATATTGAATTTTAAATAACTTGGAATGTATAGGACATAAATACAAAATATCATGAAATCTATGAGAAACTAAGTAAAATGATATATCCGTACTTACTGAAACTAAAAAATAAGGGAAGAGACAGTGAAATTAAGTGCCAGAGATGCAAACCCAGATGGTAAATTGCCTGGTCCTCTAAGTTGGGGGTTGAGGCGACGGGTCTGCTCCCCGTGACTTGTAAAACATCTATTTTTGCAAAAAATCGTAGTGAAAGAAATCCTGACGAATTAAACCGATGTTGACTACGCAATAGAAAACGGACCTTGACTTTAGGAACTTTGAATGTATAGGACATAAATACACAATACTATGAAATCTTTGAGAAACTAAGTAAACTGATATCGCCGTACTTACTGAAACTAAAAAAGGGAAGACAGTGAAATTAAAGGCCAGTATGTTCATGTACAGCGGCGTAGAAAAGAAAAGAAGAGCCAAAGCAGACGTTTCGATAGCAGCCCATAAAAAGCTGAAAAAATATATCAAGAATTATGAAGGAATAAATGAACAACTAATAATTGTAAATCTGTTACTGTATGGCAAGGATGTAGCGATAATTGGTGTATATGCACCAAACTACGATGCTGATAGGACTGTTAAAGACGAGTACATGGAAAAACTATCAGATACAATTATCAATATAGAGCGAAGGAAAGAGATAATCCTAATGGGAGACTTCAACAGCCGAACATGCAGAAAAGATTCAGACGCTGTGGTTGGCCGTTATGGAGAAAAGGTAGTTAATGACAATGGAAGCAGACTAATGGAGCTATGCGAACAACACTCACTAAAAATTACCAATGGCTTTTACAAACACAACACCATTCGTCAGTAGACTTGGAGACAACCGACCCGCAAATTACAATCTATTATTGACTACATTACAGCTCAACAATGTACCAAACTTAAAATATTGGATGTTAGAGTGCCACGAGTTATAGAATGTGGCTCACATTACCACCTTCTACGAGCAAAAATAGTTTTCCCTTACAATACAATCCGAAAAAATGATGAATTAGATGCTAAACCTAGAATAAAAACTATACGATGAATCTACTAGTTTCCTTTATAACCTTCGACTTGCAAATTCAATAGAGGATGCCAGTACGGCTTCACGGTACAATGAACTCAAAAGATGTATTCATATAGAAGCCGCAGATGCTCTAGGGTAGAAAACATGTTACAGAAATAGAAAAACAACATATTGGTGGAACGACGCATTAGAAAAAGAAACGCAAGAAAAAAGAAACGCATACAATAGATGGCTAACAACGGACGATCCACAAGATGGGAGATTTTATGTAAGATGTAGAAGAGAAGTTAATAAGAAAGTAACCAAAGCAACAATTTTAGCAGAATAAATGTAGAGAAATTGAAAATATGAAGGAAACACAAAATCTAGACAGGCGTGGAAAGTACTGAGAAACATGAGACATCAAGAAAGAAACCCTATTACACCCAATTCCACTAAACGAATGGAAAGCATACTATCAACAAGTGTTGAGTGAAGAAAGAAGAGAATTGCTACCGACGACGTTTGAAACAAGAATAATAAACGAAGATGACAATAGAGAGGAAATTATTGTTGAAGAGATTAGAAATGGGAAAAGGGAAAGGAAACTGATTGCTCCAACTATAGAGGAATTAATGTAACAAGTTCAATAGGCCGGTTGTATGGAAAGATATTAAAGAACCGTATCAAACAGCAAATACACAAAGAAGAAGAACAAAGTGGTTTTCGGGCAGGGAGATCCTGCATTGATAATATTTTCTGCCTAACTCAACTTGCCGAAAGAAAATTGCGTGTGGTCAGAAAGTACATCTAATCTTTATACACATCAAGAAGGCGTACGACAGCGTCCCGTGGAAAGCACTGGAAAAAAATAATATCAACACTACATATGCCAATGCTGAGAAACAAATGTATAAAGGTAACAGCAGTGCAGTTAAAATGGGCAACACAATTTTGAAGGAATTTCATATTATTCTTCTTCTTCTTCTTCTTTTATAGTAGGTGTTACAACTGCTTTTCTTCACGCTTTATCTTGAATGCCTTATGGTGTGTTTATCCACGACGTCCACCAACTTTCTGCCCATCCCTTCTTCGGTCTATCCGGGTCTCTTTTTCCTCTCGGCTTTAAATCTCTAGCTATTTTGATTAGTCTGTCGTTATGTGCTCTGCTGACGTGATTGTCCCATTCTTTCCCTCTTCTTTTCACAAATTTTATGACGTCCATTATGTTACATCGGTCTCTTTATCTTGGTTGCGCACTCGTTCCAATCTCGTTTTTCCAGCAATTGTCCTTAATGTCATCTCTATGGTACGCATTAACTGTTTTGTGTTACTTGTGTCGGCACGTGTTGCTGCTCCGTATGTCAGTACGGGTCTCACAATAGATTTATAAGTTCTAACTTTGCTCTCTATACTGAGACACCTGTTTTTCCAAGTTATTCTTGTTCCCTTTGCTGCCTGATGTCGAACTTCTTTATAAAGGTTACGATCGCTTGATACCTCTATTCCCAAGTACTCAAAATTCATTATCTGCTCCATCATGTATCCTCCTATTTCTACCTTACAACGTATCGACCCTTTAGATATAACCATTGATTTATTTTCTCAATTGAAACAGCCATATTATATTGTTTTGAAGCTGTAACGAAATTGTGTAAAAGGGGGCTGAAGGTCATTTTCGGTTTTTGCAAGGAGAATTGCATCATCTGCATAGCAGGCAATTCATACGTTTTTATTTCCAATCTTAGATCCTGGTAGTATTTTAAGGCTGTCAATTATTTTTTCCATCCCTATGTTAAATAAAAATTACCTTAGCGAGTCTCCTTGTCGGATTCCGGTGGAGCATTTAATTTCTTCCGTTACTTGATTTCCTACTTGTACTTTAGTCCTTATATTTGAATTCATATCTTCTATTAGTCATATAAGGTCGAATGGTATACCTTTCTCCATTAATATCGATAATACGTGCTATAGTTTTACTCGATCGAAAGCCTTTTTCAAATCCACGAAGCACATGCATGCAGGCGAGTTAAATTCGATCGCTTGTTCAGCTGCTTGACGAATTATATATATCGCGTCAGTTGTTGAACCGTTTGAGCGAAAGCTTTGCTGCTCTTCATTTATTTGTATATATGGGTGTAATATGTGAAGGATGATTTGTGTTAGTATTTTCTGCATTGTATTCAAGAGGGCTATCCCTCGATAATTTTCGGGATTACTTTTTCCTCCTTTTTTGAATAAAGATATCGTCACACTGTTTTTCCAGTCGTGTGGTACTTTTCCCTGCACTGTTATATAACTATATAGCTTTAGTAATTAATTTACCAAACTATTTCTCCCTTATTTTACCATTTCATTTCTTATCCCGTCGGAACCAGGAGCCTTCCTATTTCTTCTCCTTTTATTTCAGTTGTTTCTTGTTCAGCGTTTTCCTATGGTAAATGTATGGGACTATAAACCATGTCTGCCTTATACAGGTCCTCAAAGTAATCCTTCTACTGTTTAGTGTCTATTCTATGTATCTCGACTGTGTCATTAATTTCTGCTTTTCTGTTTCTAAGCATTCGCCATATTTTCTTCTGTGAACCATATAAGTCCTTCTCCATATCCCTAGTAAACTTCTCCCAATACATGGCCGGGTTTTGTTCTAATACGTACGCTTGACGAACTTCTGTTTACTAGTAGACTTGTATCGCAAAAAACATTTTTCCTTTCTCTCTGCTATTTCTTTAATTATTTCTTTTGTGAACCAAGGTGTTTTATTTTTATGTGGTGCCTGTGATTTCACAATTCTTTCTCCTAATGCTTCTTCCGCTGCTTTTGTTACATTATTCCTTAGGTTTTTCCATGCTTCTTCTTTCTTTTGAACGATTAGCATGTAAAACCCTAGTGCTTTCGTCGAAGGAATTTATATGCAATAAAGGACTACGACCAGGATGTATTGTTTCACCTATGTTATTTAAACAAAGTATTGCAACCGTGAAAGCGTAAGTGTCGTGGGATGGGAGTACAGATTGGAGATGATCATTTTAGCATCAGATCAAGAGGACGTGGAATATATGTGAAGTTAAAGGAGGAGTACGAGAAATGGGGATTGGAGATAAACATGACAAAGACTGCATATATGGATATTAGAGGCAAAGGTAGCGATATCATTAGCGAAGAAGGAACAGTTAAATGCTGCGAAAATTATAAATATCTTGGGGTAACAATAACCTCAACTGGAACGTTTACAAATGACATAAGCAATAAAATCGGATATGGAAGATAAGCCATCTATCTTCTTGGTGTCAGCTTCTCCCTCGGAGGTTGCTGATCAACATGGCGATCCTAATTTTTGAAAAGGCTGTACGGAATAGCTGTGCGGATAAAAGCCCGAACTATACCCGTAGGTTGCACAACCAGGAAATCCTTCGTCGTCCGACACTTCTTCGTCCAATTATTTTTCCCTGCATAATAAGCTTCAGAACTCCGTATTTACCATTACGTGTGATGTCGCCAAGGAACTCTAACTTCCTTTTTTTAATGATGAATAAAACCTTCAATTCTATGCCCATTCTCTCTAGGACTTGTTGATTTGTAATGTGCGCCATCCAGAAAATTGTTAGCAAGCGCCTATATACCCAGATCTCAAAAGATTCCAGTCTCTTTGTGGTTTCCTTGTTCAAGGTCCATCCTTCAAGCCCGTACAATAGCACTGGGAACACATAACATCTAACCATTCTTATTCTCAAAGCTAATGACAGATTTTGAGTTGTTAGTAACTTATTCAATTTAATGAATGTTTGTCTAGCTTGCTCAATTCTTGACAGTATTTCGCTCTTATGTGTGAAATCTTGATTAATTATAGTGCCAAGGTACTTGAAATGTTGCACCTTTTCCACCGTTCTATTACCGATGGTCAGTTGGACTGCATTGTTATTTCATTTTGAAATCACCATCATTTTTGATTTTTTAGTATTGATAGGTAGCCCATATGCTTCGCTGACTGTTGTTATTTTATTTACCAGTCTCTACAGATCTTCTATGCTACTCGCGATCAGAACCGTGTCATCAGCATCCTGATGTTGTTGATTGAACTTCCATTTATTACCACACCTGCTGTTTCATTCTCCAATGCATCTCGAAATATAAATTCTGAGTAGATATTGAACAGCATTGGAGAAAGGACACAGCCCTGCATGACTCCTTTTTGAATATTGATTTCATCTGTCATGTTGTTATCATATTTTACTTTCGCATTCTGCCCCCAGTAAAGATTGGCTATGATCTGTATGTCGTGGTGGTCGATGTTAATGCTTTGTAGTATATCTAAAAGTTTTTCATGTTTCACATTGTCGAAAGCCTTGCTATAGTCGATGATACATATGTATAGGTCATAGTTAATGTCCAGGCATCTTTGAGCTAAGATATTTAAGGCAAAAATGGCCTCTCTGGTACCCAACCCGTTACGAAACCCAAATTGTGCTCCCCATGGCTGCCCTCTCCTATTTTGGCGTTATAATCGCCCATAACAATTGTTATGTCTCGTCTCTTCGTCAATTTCAAGATGTATTGGAGCTGCCCATAAAATATCTCTATTTCGTTGTCGCTTTGGTGTGCTGTGGGAGCATAAATTTGAATCAGATTCATTTTCCGATTTCTGTCTGAGGTTGGATCATCATGATTCTGTCGGAATATGGTATGGAATTTATTACCGACTTGTTAGTCGGTTTGTCCAGTATGATTCCTACTCCGTTGTAGTGTTCTTTTTCGTTATTTCCGGAGTAATACAGTGTTCCGTTTTCGGTTATGCAGTTTCCGAAGTTCGGCCATCAGACTTCACTTAGCCCCAATATGTTGATGTTCAGCCGTTTCATTTCCTGAGTAACGTTGTCCAGTTTTCCTGCTTGAAACAAGCTCCGTAAATTCCAAGTTGCTACTCTAATTTTGTTTCTATGTATATTAAAGCGGTTCCCTTGATGGGCGGACGGGGTGATTCTTAGCACCGTCTCCCATTTAAGGGGTACCTCGGACTGACGGGCATTGATATTGTGTTTTCAGCCATGTGATTATCTGGGAAAGGTATATATATATATATATATATATATACCTAGTTGGGTAGTTTTCCATTGCTTTCCGCACCGCAGTTTCCCAGCCGGTTAGGTCAAGATGTGTCCGCCGCCTGCGAATTTTTCGATCACAGCTCTTAAAGAAGTGTGGGGTTGCTAGTCCCCCATCGGGCGCCTCCCCAGGTGGCGGATAGGAGAACGCCTCCCAGATATGGGAGGTACCGGGGAAATGAAATACCTGGGGCGGACCAAAACTAGCATGACGCAGGGCAGCAGCTGTGGCATCAACATCCGAGACCACTGAAGATAAGCCATACAACACATAAATTCACTACTGTGGAGTGATAGAATTACTAAAACTACAAAAGGTAGAATATTTAAAATCATAATACGCAATACGCAATAATCAAACAACAAATGACCGTGGATGAAGAAATGATAAATACAATAGAATCAAAACAAATTGAAATGGTATGGACATATGAGGAGGATGCCCGAAGAGCGTTGGCCTCAAAAGGTATGGAAATGGATACCAAATACAAAAAAGAAAAAGGGAACACCGAGAACAAGATGGAACGCAGAAGTTGAAAAGGCAAAACGGTCTAGAGGCCTGCATGAAAATCAGTGAAAGATAAGCAATTTTGGAAACTAGTAAGTAATAGATGGAGACGGCATCCCTAAAAGAATCACTATATGATGAATAAGGTATATATTATGTCAAATGTCAATATCGGACTTATTATCAATTTTAGGTGCAATGTTATTGCATTATACAATACTCTTTGTCCCATACTAATTTACTTTCATTACAACCTACTTTTTCTGTAGCTAATAATAACAGCACAAGTTAACTACCCTGTATTTAAAATTGTAGTTTGTAGCCACGCAATGAAGCTCAAAGAAAATTTCATTGTTAAACCAGCCGCAGTGGCCAGCGTTTCACACGAATTTTGTAAAGCTCTGTATATAAAAAAATATCTTAAGATAGATATAAATTCATTCAGAGAATGGAGAATAAATATTAAGCTTACTCAGTTTATGTAAATTAATTAAATAAAATAATTACAATAACACTATGTTTGCACAGAGAAATTAAATTATTTGCGAGGTGTCTTCCGGAAGCAAAACACTGCGGTTCCTATCATTTTAGCCGTCTCAGCAAAACAATCCCGGGGGTTCATAGAGCATAAAAAGCGGCAAACTCTGCCCGAAATTCCACGTAGGATTCCATTGATTTACTGCTCTTTATTCATTTTCCCGCTAACCAGCAAACGTATAAAGCTGTCAAGTGGCGCTCCCTTACGATTATGCGTGTTTACTATCTTCACACATGCATTCGTAATATGCGCAACAGATGCCGCCGCGTAGTGTACTTAACGCGAATTCTTGATGTTTGCTTTGATTTCCCTCGCACGTATTTCCTTTATCTTACGTCTGGTTTTTCCAAACAAAGATAAAGTGCCTACAGCTGATCTTGACCTTTTCCTCCTTTAAATTTAAAAAGGTTTTAAATCCAGTGGCGTATCCAACGTTGGGGTGCCATGCTACGTTTTATATTATTAGGAAATGTAGTTTAGGGTTTTCTTGTCAGCAAAATTCAAATTTGATCTCTTTTAATGTAGAAATAATAGGTGTGAATTACACATTATAAATGCACATTGTTTTTTAGAATTAATTGCTAAGAAATGATCCAAGAAACTGGAAAGAAATTTGAGTAGTCGAAACCGACACGTGAACAAAGAATCTAAAGTTTGTGAAATATCCACCAACGCCCAAAGTATTTCAACGAGAAAAGCTAATTGTTTGGAGTACTCCGAAAGATGTCGATATTTTTCATAAGCAAAAAATCTCTAGTAAACCGAACCGGCTTATAAGTGTGTTTATGTCTTTACTTTTTACTTCCTTAGTATATAATGCAATGCTGGAAATGTCTAAATATTTCGTAAGGAAAATACAGCTTTGGAATAAATACCTACGATTAAAAGTAATTATATTAAAATTATCAGGCAAAGATAAAGCTTTACATTTCAACAAAAATAACTGCAGAAGTGTTTATTAAAACTGATTTTTAAAAGAAGGTCTGTAAAATGTATGCATCTTGCATCAGAATTATTTGTGTTATTTAGAGAAATGTATGATAATGTACAATAAATTACCATACACCGGAAGGTTTGAGCGCAGTCGTTCGGGTACGCCTGTTTCGGCACAGGAACGTTTAGATGCAGGAACGTTTGGTCACCAAAACGTGTAGGCGTAGGAAAGATCTCGTGTCTTTGCATCCAAACGTTCCTGTGCCCAAGCGTTACGGTGTCAAAACGTTTCTGCGCCTATACGTTACTCTTCCCAAACGTTACTGTGGCCAAACGATTATGTGATTAAACCTTCCTGTACCCAAACGTTCCCGCGCCCAAACGTTACGGTGCCAAAACGTTTCTGCGCTAATCGTGACAGTAGCCAAACATTTCTGCGCCTAAACGTTACTCTTTCCAAACGTTACTGTGAGCAAACGATTATGTGATTAAACCTTCCTGTACCCAAACGTTCCCGCGCCCAAACGTTACGGTGTCAAAACGTTTCTGCGATAATCGTGGCAGCAACCAAACGTTTCTGCGCCTAAATGTTACTCTTCCCACGTTACTGTGGCCAAACTATGTGATTAAACCTACCTGTACCCAAACCTTCCCTTGCCCAAACGTTACGATGTCAAAACGTTTCGGCGCCGATCGTGGCGGTAGCCAAACGTTTCTGCGCCTAAACGTTACTCTTCTCATCCGTTACTGTGGCCAAACGATTACGTGATTAAACCTTCCTGTACCCAAACGTTCCCGCGCCCAAATGTTACGGTCTCGAAACGTTTCTGCGCCAATCGTGGCGGTAGCCAAAAGTTTCTGTGCCTAAACGTTCCTCTTCCCGAACGTTACTGTGGCCAAACGACTGTGTGATTCAACCTTCCTGTACCCAAACGTCCCCGCGCCCATATGTTACGGTTTCAAAACGTTTCTGCGCCCTAACATTCCTCTTCCCAAACGTTACTGTGGCCAAACGATTATATGATTAAACCTTCATGCGCCCAAACGTTTCTATAGGCAAACGTTTGTGCGGCTAGAAGCCCCTGCGTTCAAACATTCCACTAATCATACGTTTCTACGCCTGAGCGTTCCTACACTGTAACGTGGCTAAACGTGCCTACGCCTACCGTCCGTGTATTCAAATATTACTGTGCCCAATCGCCCAAGCACCTACATCTCATAGACCAACAAAATAAACAATCGTTTTAGGGGCAGGGTAGAGCTTCCAAGCTCCCATCGTACCCTTATTTTGTGTAACTAGCGACGCGGCACATATACGTATGGGTTGTTTTTCAATAAAATTGAATTAGTCTGGCAAATATATTATCTACTCATGATTTGCTCTACAGCCAAGAGCTTGAGAAGTCAGTTAAATGAGTCCTTACGCCCAATTGTGTAACTTATTTAATGCATCAACGAACCTACAAAAGCCATAATTTTATGCTAAAATAAGATTGTATATCTTTGTTATACGCTAGAATCATAGTTTCATTGATAGCTTAGACTGCATTCTCCTTTTGTCAAAATGATTACAACACTTCCAGAATCAGCTTTTACAATTCTCAATGCCATTTGAAATAGATTCTGTTCTAACCTCAATGTACTAATCACACTTTACAGAGCCATATATTCAAACATATTTGCGTCAAATTTCCACACCTAACGCAAGACAGTAATCTCAAGGAAAGTTGCAGAATTATAGCTCGTATAGCATCTCAAATAAATATTAATCTAATGATGAAAAATCATTCGTTCAGAATGTGTATCTGTAATTTAACACATTAGCAAAATTTATAAATTGAGTTGATAAAATATCCAAATAACCAAATCTACTTCTTCTGATTATAACGCTTTTGTTAAAGACCATTGCTACATATATCTTTTAAAGAAATACAATATAATTAAATTGAATCGTTTAGAAGAATGTAATAAGAAGTAAAACGCGAAGTAGAAAAAAATACACGTTACACACACAATTAATAAATATGGTGTATCACAAGGAAGCCTCCTTGGACCATTGTTGTTGCCCATATATGTTAGTGAGGTTAGCTACGACATAAAATGTTACTTTGCTAACTTGTTTGCAGATTGTATTCTAGTACCAAGTACAAGTGCTTGCGGAGCCTATCACTAACCGTGTTAGTATAATACTGGAAATGATACTAAACTTCCTATTAAAAACCTGTAATAAATTACCAATTTAATTATACCCTGACACTTAATTCCATACAGTAAAATGAAATTTGATTATATAAGAACATATACTGAGTTACTCATTAGTACACCGAAGTCCAATATTAGTATTATTAAAATTATTTCGAAGTTTTTCTTTTTTTTCTGATGTAGTACCAAAATGCACAGATTTTAAAAATATATTTAAATATTCAGGGTGACTCGCTACGGCGTAGTACCTTCGTGATATTGTTTTTAAATAGAACACTCTGTATATTTTTACATTTTTAAATTAATTGTAAAATTGTCTTTCCATCCATCTTCTGGTTTTTAATTTTGGATGAGGCGTTGCCGAGTGGATCCAGAAAATGTGAAAATTTTTGTCGGCACAAGGTTTAACAAATTAATTTGATGCGCGAGTATACGATTATTTAAGAATACATATTTCGCAGTTATGTAGCCAAGTGATGTACTCAAACGATACAACCACCAAATATTAATTTTATTGTACATGGTGTTTTTTACACCAGCACAATTTTATTCAAATGGTATTTTCTAAATTGCATATTATTATATTTTCGAATTGATGCGTTAATTCTCCACAATTTTTATGGTTATTGTCCTATAACTAAAGGCGATATTTTCAGACCAACCTATAATACTCATCATTATGCAATAGAAACCCCAAGAATTGTCTAAATTGTGTAAATGGATGAACAACGACAATGTATGGGGAAGTATTGTGCACGATTTTATAATTGGGCCTCATTTTTTAATATACACCTGAATGGTGCACAATATTTGTATTTCTTGCAAAACAATTTGCCTCAGTTTCTGCAAAATGTCCCTCCAAATCAAGTCGAAAATATGTGGTTCCAGCACGACGGTGCTCCAGCACATTTCCGACTTGTGACAGTTCTTGAACCAAAAATTCGGGAACAAGTGATTAGGTCGCGGCGGTCCCATCAATTGTCCACCGAGATCGCCAAACCTGACATAAATAATTTTTTTTTCCTATGGGGACATATAAAACATACTGTGTAATAGATTCTTGCAACTACTGCAAAAAATATGAGGCAACGCATAATACATAGATGCTTTAGTCGTTGCGAGCAGTAAATATGTATGTCATTTTTGAAAAGACTGAACGTGTGTGCGGAGGTCACATTGAACATTTGTTATTAACAAATACTTGAAATAGGCTAATTTTTCTACCTATGTTATTAATAATAAATGTAGTAACTAAATATTAAACTCGTGGCTGCTAGATTAGATAAAAATAATAAATTTAATAATTCAACAGTTTGTAATAAAAGAGTAACAATATCTCTGAAAATGCCAATTTTAGGTATAGGAGAATATTCGTAAAAACTGTGAGACGTGACAATTCAAAGATATAATAATATACAGAGTGTGCCATTTGCAAAAAGCGAGAAACTACTCTTTGGAATAAAGTAAATTTTCGCTTGTGTAGAAAACACCACATATATTAAAATTAATATTAGGTGGTTGTGTGGTTTCAGTACATCGTTTGGCTACATAACTGCGAAATACGTATTGGTCGTTAGTCGTAATACTCACACACCGAATTAATTTGTTAAACCTTCTGCCGACCAAAATTTTCGCATTTTCTAGTAAAATTCGGCAACGGATCATCAAAAATTAAAAACGAGAAGATGGTTGGAAAAACAAGTTTAAGCTGAATTCAAAAATGTATAAATACTCCGAGTGTTGTATTCAAAAAAAAAAAATACCTTGAAGGTGCTCCACCGGGGCGAGTTACTCTGTATATTAAAATTCTTTTAAAATGTGCGCGTTTTGTTTCTGGGTCATTAAAAAAAAACTTCCAAATCAGTTTATTAATGCCAATATTGGACTTTGACGCATTAATGAGCAACCCTGTATATAACATATGGTTTTAGCATATAAATATAAATGTAATTTTGTTAATTGATTGGCCTGTACACAGAGGACGGACATACGTTTCAACTGTGATGTAATTTTTATAATTAACCAACCGAGAAATCAGGATTTCCATTTCAATAGCATTAACTTCTGAAAAATTTATGAATCCAGATAGTTTAGCAATCGTTTAGAAAATTCAAAGGATTATTAAAATGATCTAATACATATATGATCTAAAAGTGCTTTCATAAAAGAAAATTTCGATTGTACTATTCCTCAAAATTCAAAATTCCAGTAAAAATGATAATTATTTTCCGCAAAAACCATTCGCCATATATCATACCTACATACTATTATTCTAGACCAATAGTTTAAGCACAACTCCTTATATCCAGTCTCTTAAACTGCCAAAGCCCGCCTAAAATGAAAAAGCTGTTCTAATCAATTTATTCGATTGCTCGGTATAAATCACTCCAGCTTCATAAAAGTCAATCAATTAATTTCCATGGTCTCTAACTGTCATTGCGGCCATACGCTAAGCCCTGGCATTCGCTGATATGAGGTATTTTGACCCACATTCCTCATCAACAATGAAAACGCCACTGCATTTATCCTCCATTATTGCCCGATTATTTTGAAAACGACGCCGGGGACGCAAACCTGCGTGTTTGTTTTCCAATATTTCGGGTTATTAAATTAGAACTGCCATTTGTTAACTGGCGATATATGAACAAGTGTTTACAAATACGAGATTATCACTTGGGCACTTCAGTTTTTTTAATTTCGACGTTCTTCCTAGAATCATAAATACACAAAATAATACGCCATTCAATTACTACAATTTGTAAGAATTCGTAGAGAACAGTTAGAAAAGTACTTTAATAAAAACAGTTAATATGTTGCTTCTTTATATATTTTACAGATGATCGCGGTTTAATAACAAAATTATCCAAATATAATATTTAAAAGTGTCATGCAGAACTATAAACGGCATATTATAAAAATATTATCGATTATAAAACTAAATTTACCAAAGATTTACTTAGCTCTGATAATAAAAGCCCCCCTTAGAATTAAGCTTGTGGAGAAAAATCATGGAGAATATACGCACATCATCGATAATACAAGCCACTTGGAAGAACTGCATTTGGAAAAAACCATTGGACAAAATTACTGCAGGAGAAAACCCCAGTGAATAATGCTTGTAAACAGATCCTTGCAAAAAAAAACTCCGAGAAAAGCAACATAAAAAAGCTTTCGAAAATAGCATCTAAAATAGCCATGAAAATAGCTTTCAATGAAAAAAAGATACGATACATATCTTGGGAAAAGCTTCTGAACAAAATCCATGGAAAAATGCAAAATCGGTGAAAAAGCTGCTCTTTGAACAATATCCCAAAAAGAGATCACTTGCAAAAACCTCTGGAGAAAAGAAATGGTATAAATTCACACGTCGTAGATGATAAAAGCATTCGAAGGACATTTGAAAAGACGAAATGACTGCAGAACAAATCCCTAGTAAATAATGCTTGTAAACAGATTTCAGCAAAACCCTCCGACAAAAGCCGCAAAAGCCCTTGGAAATCAGGATCTAGAGAAAGCCTAGAAGTAGCTTTTGAAAACACCTCCATATGGGGTCACTTGGAAAAAATCTCTAGCATAAAAGACCATGGATAAAATTAATACGTCCTCGATAATAAAAGCAATGGAACAAAAGCACTTAGAAAAATCCATGAAAACAATGACTGCCGGAGAAAACCCCTATTTAAGAATGCTTGTAAACAGGTTCTGACAAAAACCTACTACAAAAATCACAAAGAAGAAACCTTTGAAGAACAGCATCTAGAAAAACTCATGAAAATAGCCTTCGCGCAAAAAGCGCTAGGACAAAAGCCATGGAATGGAATGCTAAAACCTGTCCTGAGGCCTGAAAAAAGCATCTAAAAACACCTTGGAACAAAACCCCAGAAGATTCTAATGAAGAAAAATGGAATATAACACTCGTCCATGAAAATAGTGACCCCCAAAATAAAAGCCACAAACAATCATCTTAGAAATCACCTCTGGACGAAAGCCATGGCCAAGAAGATAAAGAATCATTCAAAGAGATCCTAAAAACACTTTCGACAAAACCCTAGAAAAAGTTCAACGGAAAAAGCCGCTGTAACAAACCATGAAAAAATCACTCGTCCCTGATAATAAACGCCCCGAGAGGAAAGGCACAAAAAATCATCTTAGAGAATATCTCTGGACAAAAACTAAGGAAAAATGATAAAACTGTAAAGAGTCCTGAAGAAAGCTCCTAAAAACTAAAAAGCTTCTAGGAAAACCCCAGAGAAAAGTCCAGTGGACAAAACCTTTTAAACAAGCCGTGGAATAAAACACTCGTCCATGAAAATAGAGACCCAGAAAGAAAAGTTACAAAAAATATCTCAGAAACACCTCTGGGCAATAACCATGGAAAAATGTAAAAAATAATTTAAAAAGATCGTAAAAACGCCTTCGACAACACCGTAGAAAAAGTTCAATGGAAAAAGCCGCTGTAACAAACCATGAAAAAATCACTCGTCCCTGATAATAAACGCCCCGACAGGAAAGGCACAAAAATCATCTTAGAGAAAATTTCTGGACAAAAGCCATGAAAACATGTTAAAACTGTAAAGAATCATTAAAGAAGCTCCTAAAAACACATTCGAACAAAACCCCAGAAAAAGCCTGATGGTAAAACCCGTAAAACAAGCCATGGAAAATATCACTCGGCCTCAAAACGAAAGGGTCTTAGAAATCCCCTTTGGACAAAAGTCATGACAATATGTTAGAAGTTGGAAAAAATCCTTACAAAATCTCTTAAAAACATTTTTGGACAAAATCTTTAAAACATTACAATGAAGAAATCCATTTAAACAAGCCATTGAATATAACACTCGTCCATGAAGATAAAGACCCCGAAAGAAAAGATACAAACAATCATCTTAGAAAGCACCTCTGGACAAAAGCCATGATAAAATATAAAAAATCATTAAAAAGATCCTAAAAATACCTTCGACAAAACCCTAGAAAGAGTTCAGTATAAAAAGCCGCTTTAACAAACCATGGAAAAAATCACTCGTCTCTGACAATAAACGCCCCGACAGAAAAGGCATAAAAAATCATATTAGAAAAAATCTCTGGACAAAAGCCATGAAAAAATGTTAATACTGTAAAGAGTCATTAAAGAAGCTCCTAGAAACACATTCGCACAAAACCTCAGAAAAAGCCTGATGGAAAAACCCGTTTAAACAAGCCATGGAAAATATCACTCGGCGTCAAAACCAAAGGGTCTTAGAAAACCCCTTTGGACAAAAGCCATGACAAAATGTTAGAACCTGAAAAAAATCCTTACAAAATCTCTTAAAAACACTTTCGAACAAAAACCTTTAAAACATTCCAATGGAGAAATCCATTTAAACAAGCCATTGAATATAACACTCGTCCATGAAGATAAAGACCCCGAAAGAAAAGATACAAACAATCATCTTAGAAAGAACATATGAACAAAAGCCATGGGAAAATATAAAAAACCATTAAAAAGATCCTAAAAACACCTTCGACAGAACCCTAGAAAGAGTTCAATATAAAAAGCCGGTTTAACAAACCATGGAAAAAATCACTCGACCCTGGCAATAAACGCCCTAATAACGTAACTAATAGGAAACCTATATTAAAAAGCGGGTTAGATATTTTTAAATCGTTGAATATAAGGTTTTACCTTAATTTTAGTTATATATTTTTATATTTGTAATCGATCGTTTTACATCTCATCACAATATGGAACGTAAAAAAATGACAAAATGTGAGTAAAGAAATTTTATATGTATGCATGAAATTGCAATGCTTTCAGCTATATTAACTTCTGTCTTTGAGAAAGAATTAGATCACACTTGTCACCTTCTGTATATCTTTCAGTTTTACAGCCTTTTGTTTGAATTGTTTGTTATTCGTTTGGAATCTTTAAACACCCTCGCTTCGAAGCTAAAAGTTTTGTAAATTAGCATTTCTCACAATTTATACATTTATAAAAGTATAAATTGTTTTTCACTGCAAATAAAAAGCAGTAAAATATTAATATTTCGTTGATATAACTTTTTATTTTTCGTGCATGGTGTATGTGTTGAAATGCTGAATTTAGATCAAATATGCAATTGCTGTACGAAGGTATTTACGAGGTTTGAATGTACTTTTTATTTTACGACAGCATTTTTATCAATAGAGGGTGGGTTAGCCAAGAAGCTATTAGTTCCTGCGCAGGACAAAGCGCGTAAAGCGTGTTTCCGTCAGTCGTCGTGGAGCAACGAGTTAATATTAATGTTTGCTATAAATACAGAAAACATGAAACACCAACAGCAACTGCAGTTTTGGTCGCAAGAGTTTGTAAAATTGTGACAGAAGATCAAATTACCCACCGAATGATAGTTTAGTGTTGTTGTTGGATAGATGATAATCAACTACACTTGAATAAAACTTTTATTAACACTAACTTGAATATTAATTAACGAATACAGTATATGACGCAAAAGGTATGTGAAATGGAAACTGAGAAAGATTTTTAACGCGCGGCATGAGGATACACGAAGTACTGACAGAACTGCTGGTTTTGTTTTCCAAGCTTGCTACAAGGTAGTTGCGTTGCTACGCAACTGCACGTTCTTAGTTGTTGCAGTGGCAGGAATTTTAGGAACCGAATTCCTAACCGCTACATCACCCCCTTGCCAGTGATAACGACATCTTTTACGTTCGGAAGTAATTGCTTGCGGTTCTGAAACAAAAAATTCTCCCGGTAGGCGAATGTTGCCTCCGTACGTTAGTTCTGCTGCGGTTGCCCCTAAATCTTCTTTGAATGCTGTTCGAATACCAAGCAGAACTGCGGGAAGAATTTCGGCCCAGTGC
>JABXWE010016599.1:0-17047 GCA_014611495.1 Limonius californicus | reverse complement strand
AAGTTCCGTCAACGTAAAACGTTTCTTGGTCACACATCCACTTTAGATTGCTTTCGCAGGAAAATGCAACTAAATTTGTTGATTTATTATTAATTAGTAAAAGGTCTTCATTTTTTATTGTTTTTATAGGGACTGTCTTTAGAAAATTTTGAAGATCGTCCGTTGATTTAGGTAATTTGGGGAGAGTTTTTAATTTTGCTCTGCTTATACTATTTGTAATGTATTTCACATCTTTATTAGTTAATGTTTGAATGGATTGTTTTTGCAAATTTAATTCACGGTGTAACAGCTTGGCTGGTCTTTCAGATACATCCTCTTCAGCTTTTCTTTTAACTTGATTATTTATGTTTTGACGATTTAAAACAATATCATTTTCACTAGCATGTTCATGCTCACCCGCTTTTTTTGAAAACACTAAATCTGTATCACCAACAGTGTACAGTTTGGCTTTACATTGTTTTTTAATACAGCACCAACACGTTTCACTGGTGGATTTTAATTCACGATATTTATAATATTTAAAATTGTCGAGAACTATTATTGGTTTACCACGTTGGCCTAACATTTGTTTTAGCGACAATTGCGACATACTTAGGTTGGTGTGTAACTGGTAACTGTGTAATACTAATGTTGATTCAAACTAAGAAACAAATTAGGGTGCATTTAAAGGGTGGTGGTTAAAATTATTCCTATTGGATATCCGTTATCACTAGCTTCTTAATTGGTTAGCACTTGTCTGTACCCAGAATTTTAGAAAATATTTTAAGTTACCTACATGATCATTATCATAATAGCTTCTTTGCTAATGCTTAGCCCTGACGGGAGTTCAGGACAGGGATTATAGGAGACCTACGACTTCGTAATCAACAGGATTAACCTGACGGGAGTTAGGGTTGCCCGGATTGTTCAATTGTTTTGGCACTCTCGTTCCTTAAAGTCGGGGAATCCCCGTGACCCCACCCCGCTTGCGTCGCACGCATCGCATCGGGTTGCGTTCATAATTCATTCAAACAAACTCACGGCGGTTCTTTTGATTTTAACGCTGAGCTCGTAACTAATGTAAACTAAAACCCAAAGCGTAAAATTAAACCACACACGTGAATATTATCTTGGAAGACTTGTACAGTAAGCGCATTATAATTATGTTTTGTTATTTACAAGGCATATGTTGCGCCTATTGTACCTACTTACTTATCGATACTCCACTACAAAGAATATGTTGTTGTGTAAGTGTAACAAAAATAATTTCGATGGCGGCGCCTCTATTGTCTTGGCGCCTGTGTGCGCCGCACACTTTGCACACAGGGGCGGCGCGGCCCTGAGTAGAAGTGCACTGCTTAAAATGTTGAATTTACCGTTGGTGCGTTGGTGACGTCAGAGTTGCTGATGATGTTCAAAAATAGCGGTCGAAGGGTCGAAAATACAAATGAAGTGGTCGGAGAGTGGCTTCTGGCTGTAGACGCAGTCGAAAAAATGGCCAAGCGACGCGTTGCTTGCAGCAATCGAACAAAGAAGCCCTCTTTTAACGTGAACTTTTCATCTTGAACCTCTCCTATTCCACATTTAATGCACTTTTCACTCTTATTGTATTGCTGAGATGGTTTTTAAAATGATAATTGTGGCCAAACGTTGGGCTGCCAGAATATAACACGTGGTTACTTTGTGTTTGGCCAAAACTCATTAACCTTCGTAACACCGACCTCAAAAATTACGTATCGCACCAACTGGGGTACAATTGTACACCACTGAAAAAAAAAACGAATTAAAAGTCAGAAACGAAAAAGCTTTTTATTTTACGACAAAGGAAGAATTTTTCTTACAAAAATCTTAATTATAAAAAATCATTAAACATTTTTACAATTGTTACACACTGTTTCCTTCACAGAATGTTCCGCACAGACTGGTTGATTGCAATTTGCACAAATTTGCCTTGTTTTTCTGTCTTTCTTTCTCTTACACATAGAACAGCTTCCAGATGTTGCCGGAAATTGAGGTCCTGTTGCTGCCTCTGGGTGCTGTTCGCAGAATTCTGGAAAAACGGAAGCTATTTGTTTTTTTATATACGTTCGTACGAATCTGTTTCCATAGCGCAACTGCATTATTTTTTACCATTTATTTTCCCAGAACCAACAAGAATTTCCTGCGACCATCTAAGCAGCCTTTATCAAAATCGGGATTTTCTTGTTTCTACAGTATATAGGCATTGATTCCAACAATATCTAGCATATGGTGAAATATAGCCATAGGTCACCTATTAGATTTTCTTTGCGTAGAATATTGCTTACACATCTTATCAATGGTGCCCACGGCACCTTTAGTACTGTTGTAACTTAGGATTATATCTGGTTTATAATTTGTACCTTCATCACTAACCTTGCTATCCGTGTGTTCAGTTGATAGTAGTATTACAGCTTTATTCTTTATAGGTACATAGGACACAAGTGTTGTATTCTTTTGAAATGCAAATATACTGGAATATACAGGCTTATATTTTGCTGGCAAAAGCTCCTGTGGTATAAAAGGTTTATTTTTTCTGAGCATACCACAAAGTGTTTTATTCTGATCCCAAAGCTTTTTGGCTATCTCTAAACTGGTAAAAAAATTGAAAGTGATTCCATAACCACCTGGTAAATGCCTAGTGAAATCAAGCACCACCCTTTCTCCTTGGATTTTTTCAGCTTGATTGCCTCGTTTTCCTACAGACAAAAAAGAAACAAGTGAAATCAAGTCAAAGTATACCCACAAAAAAGCAGTACTTACCTAAGTAAACTTGCATATTTACAGTGTACGCAGAAGAACAATCTGCAAGTGCCCAGATTTTCAACCCATACTTATCTGGTTTGTTCTTCATATAAACTCTGAAAGGTGCTCTACCACGAAATGGAACAAGCTGTTCATCAACGCATAGATGCTGACCAGGATTAAATGCTGCTTTACAGTTTGAAACCATTTTTTCAAATAGCTCTCCTATTGGTGCCAACATGTCGTTTTTCTTCGTTCTGTCCTTGTCTCTAAATTGTCAAAACGCAAGAAACCAGTTAACTCTATGTATCTATTTCTAGACATAGCGGCCTGAAATATTGGTCTACAATAAACAGAATCACTAGTCCACAGCATATTTATAGGTTCCTTAGATCCATGCAGTGCTCCAATTGATAGTAGTAAACCAATGTAAGCTTCTATTTCTATCGTAGTCGTAAGTTGAAAAGTCTTTGGATTGTCGGGATTTTCAATGTTCCATTTATTGTAGAGATGGTTAGCTTTCCTATTGGTTTCCAACGCAATAATATCTATTATATCAGGCGAAATAAATAGGCCAAAAACGTCTTTCATGCTTGTAAAGTCATTTCCGTAAACTGTTGGCCCTGTCGTAATATTCTGTATATTAGCCTGGGATTTTCTTACTCGCAAATTGAGGGGAAACTATGCCCACTGTATTCCATTTTTTGATCTATAAACTGGATCATTACTGGACGGCGTTTGCAATACGTTTTCTTCTTCCTCATAAGAATCAGAATTCTGAGAAGAGTGTTTGTTTTCTTCTAGATAGATCATATCATTTATTTCTTCTTGTTCCGAAATATGATCATCATCTTCACTATCATCCAAATTTTCCTCAATATTATCAATATCGGGATCATCATGTTCTAGAAGCCACAGCATATCGGTTTCAGTTAGATGTTTTGGATCACGAACTGTATACATTTTCGCTTTTTGAAATATGAACACGTAACACACACGATTGTAACTCACTGAATTCAACAAGCCAACTGGCTTCACTTATTACTGCATGTAATGTTTGTGGTGCATCGCTACCACTGTGCGGAAATAAGGGAATTCCCCGAATTAACCATATGAATGTTAAAATGTCAGGAAATAAGGGAATTCCCCGAATTAACTCTATGAATGTTAACATAATTTATACGTGCATAAAGCACCCACTGGGGTACAAACGTACCCCAGGCTCATAAATTCAAAATATCTGACAATGCCAAAGAGGTAGGATATATTTGGCTTATTGTTCATGTAGATAAGACTATAATATGGAGCTACTCTAATAGTAAGTGTGAAAAAAAAATGTATTGTGCAAACTGTAAAGAAAAAATCGCGGCTGGGGTACAAATGTACCCCAGTCGGTGTTATGAAGGTTAAGTGCGTTTTACATATACAAATATAAAGGTCAACATGAGTGATTGAATTTTTAAACAATGGAGTTTTAGTTGCTTTAAGTAATTTCAAAGAAATTATGAAGTGAATAGAATTAAGTTTTTTTTTTTAAATAATACAATGTGGCTTACTTTGCAGCCTTTGGTAAACTAATACTGTAGCCCAACATGCAAATGTTTAAACAACCCAGATTCATATTGATAGTAAGGGGTTTTCTAAAAGTCAATCATTCTGAGTAGGCCGTAATTTATTAAACTATGGTCTCTCTCAACTCATATAGTGTAAATTAAAGGCCCAAGCTAAACAAACCCACATATTTTCTGTTAAACCGATAGCCGAATTTGCACCTTTAATTTACACTGTACTAATTAAGAGAGAAAAACATAACGAATTCAACATCCCGTGTATGTAGGACTAACACATTTCAAAAAAGCGTTCGATTCCATTGAACACCCATTTATCGTAGAAGCTCTAAAACAACACAAAATAGAAGACAAATACATTAACATCATTCAACAACTGCTACAAAATAATTTTGCATGCATAAAACTAAAACAAGAAGGCCAACAATTCAAACTTGACAGAGGAGTCAGGCAAGGCGATCCTTTATTCCCAGCGCCACCCTGGATTACCTATTTAACCAACTCAATTGGAAAAATGAGGGTTTAAACATGTCAGGGTCATGTCTCACAAACTTATGCTTGGCAGACGACTTAGCATTGTTCGCTAAAAACTCATTTGACTAGAAAAAATGCTGCAAGTGCTAAACATTGAATGCACAAAAATTGGTTTAAAAATTAACATGACTAAGACCACTATACTTACCAACACGCTGGGCAGGTCATATTGCGGACAAAAAACAGATGGACAGAAAAGATAACTTGATGGAAGCCAAACTTATGCAAAAGAAAAAAAAGGACGACCAAAAACACGTTGGGAGAACGACATTGTATCCATATCTGGTGCAAATGGGATGGAAGCAGCCCAGGACAGAGACAAATGAAAAACACTGGAGGAGGCGGCCCTTGCCCAATAACCAATAATGGGATTCATACGGACTAATAGTAATAATAATAATTAAGAGATGACATATGTTTATCAAGTCATGGCCAACTCCAAACAGTATTTTTCGAACAGCTGCTACTATCAGAAAATTAAAAAATTTAGAAAAATAGCACCAAGCTATGGTCTCTTTATTTTTTTGTTTGATTGCTTAGTAAACATCATGTACTATTAAACGGAGAATCATTTCTACAATCTATTAATAACCAAATTTTCTGTGCCACCTTTTTTTTTTGTATATATTTTTTTACAATTGCATGTTATAGTTTTTTATACTCTTTAGTAGAAAATTTTGTGCTAAACAATCAGCATATTTTAATTGTAATTTACAAAGTCATCTATATTTTCATCTACAAGAAACACTGTAGAATTGATAGATATTAGTAAGTTAGTGGATATGTTATTATAACAGCAGTAAAGGACCATATCTTTTGTTTTTCAATTTATTTAGATTAGATGTGGGCATTTCAAGAAAGGTATTAAGAAATCTTTAGATTACCAAAATTTGTGAAGAATTTTTTCCACATTGTTCATTATTTTCAAGTTTAACTGCAACCGAAATATGAAATTTTTATCACTTCATTAATTGCAAGAAATTTATTTTATTTTACATTGTTTTGGTTCGATGGGCCACAATTTTTGTTTTTTTCTTCATTTCTTTCTAATATTGTGTAATGTAACCTTATTCAATGTTTTACCAGGTAAACAGCAAATATATTTCTCTACCAGATTAGATAAAAAATGTTATAAACGTGCATTCTCAAAAAATTGTAAATGATGTCAGCACAACAGTAAAAAACAATATTATAAATAATTAAGAGAAGAACCTCCGATTTCATAATATGTAAGGTTTACTGGGTATAAATCAAAAAGTAAAGAGGCTACAGAGTATGTCCTTCTTTGTAAAACACACTGTATAAATTTTACACAAATAAACAATATACAACTATAATAACAGGATGACAAATTCTAAAACTCTACGATTGTTTAAATTGTTCAAAGTGCGCGCCGTTATTTACGATGCAGAGGTTAGTCCTCAAATTCATTTCGTCCACTGTCTTTTGGGTAGTCTATCTTGGAATGAAGTCGTAGGCATGTTCGATTTTGAATTGAAGATGTCTGATATTTTTCGTCGGAGATACATACATAGTGACTTTTACCATGCTCCACAAAAAGTAATCCATAGGCCGTAAGCATGGCGATCGTGGAGGCCAACCCACACTCGCAGTCGTAAGGAGGAAAGGGAATAATATGTATGTCTATTCGCCGTAACGAGGCTTTATTAGAACTCCACGAATACATGTATATATCGAACGATGCGCCATGCGCAAATGGTCCAGCGGGCTGCGTGCTCCTCCTGGACCACCATCTGCTCCGTAGTCGATGGTACGTCCACACTCACAAACGAATTTTGAAAACTTGCATCTAAATCTCGAATAAAGCGGGCGTTATGAGGACCAGCTCCATCTTGCTGGTGCCACCTATGCTTTTGAAGGGTTACTAATGGCAATTCGTCTAGCATATCTTCTAAATATTTTTGAAAAAAAATGCAAATATCCAAGCCCATTTAAATGTCCATCGATATACAATTAACCTAGAACTGCATTATCTAAAAGGTCAGCCGATACGTTCAAAAAATATCGAACTTGCGGCCTAGTCTTTCTTGTTAAATGGGGTTTCTCTGTTATATAGTGATGAAGAGTTTTCCTGTTAAACATTCACGAATTTGTAAATAAACAGGAAAAGTGTCGATCTTGCTGTAGTTTTTCACGAAAGCAATAACAAAAGTCCAATCTTTTATTACCATCACCATGATGAAGACTTTGTACAAGTGTGAATTTGCAACCATGGTACTTCTGTTTTTTGATGATTTTCCTCACATGTGAATCATCAATACCACACTCTTGAGAAATTCTTTGGCTGGAGTTTTCTGGATCAGTCTCTAATTGAGCCAGCACATTCACTTCATTAGCAATAATTCCTTTTCTATACGACCCTCGCGGTCTTCTGAACTTGCCACAAACTGCCAAATTTCTTGAAATCCTTGAAAACGTTCTTCGGTGTGGTAACTGTCTCTGTGAATACAAATTTAAATAATTTTCGGATGCTAAAACAGGATTTCTATTGCTGTGAATGTAGACATCATACATATCCTACTTTTCTTCATAGGTGAACATCTTGACTATTACAAAACACAATAATAAAAATCTACCTACACCACTTAAACCGCAATCGGCCTATTTTGTTTTTAAAACAAATCATTTGTTACCTGTCAGTTTCAATTGTTATATAAACGGCGCGCACTTTGAAAATTTAAATAACATCTGTTGTTTTTGAACTTGTTATCTTGTTATCAATAAAATGTTTGCAGTATTTAAAGAGTTTAAATGACAATTAGCAATACAATCTCTTAGTTTACTTGTTTCAATTGTTTTTCAAAATCAAAGCGATTTTACGAATAATTCACACAAATTTTCAAATTTCAACAGGAATTTTGGAAGAAAAAGTTTGTGTTGGTTACCAATTTGAAAAGCTAATTTTTTTTCTTTCTGTGAATGTCATTCAACTCACTGACCGAAAACCAAGTTTGATGAAAGTAGCTTCAATGGCAGGGAAGATAATAATTTATTTCTAAAATCACAATTTTTAGTTTTTTCGTGATAAATCAAAAATGCATCAAAATATCCAGGATTTCTTCTCAGATTCTCAACGCCATAAAAAGGCCATAAAGATGCCAATGGTGAGCATCGAAAAATTCACCACCCTGTATAGTTCTATATTTTTGTATAACCAATAAATTGGTTATATTCTTTAGTATGAAACAAAAATACTTTTGTGGGAATTAGTTGACATCTAAAATTTATGTCCAATGGACTAATGGTTAAAGAAGTATTTATTAGTAATTATTTTATATGGTAATTTCTTTTAAATAGATTATTTCAAGTAAAAAAATAGAAATAGAACATGGCAAATATTCTGGTGCCAAAACTAGCGAACGCATTCGCAACAAACGTTTGCGAGGAAGCACAACGCTTTCAGCAGTCACAGCCGCTTTAAATGATGAAGAATCTGACTTGGACGAGCAGGAAGAACCCATGGAAGAGGAGGTAAAGTGTAAACAGAACCTTAATCATATTTTAATTGTAAAATGTATGGTTTTTCTCAGACTGATCCCATCGATTCGGAAAATCCCCAATGGCAGCTTTTTGAAGCCGTGCGCAGTGTCACAAGCAACGCAGGTGCACCACTGAACGAACCGTTTTGGAGATTGCCTTCTAGACGCTTTTATCCAGACTATTACAAAGAAATTAAGAATCCTGTGTCGTTGACGCAAATTAGAAGAAAGCTGATGAATAACGCTTACGGTACTGTCAGTGAAGTTGCGGGAGATTTGACTATTATGTTTGAAAATGCGAAAAAATATAACTTGCCCACATCGAAGTTATATAAAGTAAGTATATTTTATGACAGTCGGCAGAGGAGTTGATTCAAGCATACGAATATGGTTACGGTAGCATGAAGAATGCCGTAAACAAGGTGCTCTAGGCTTATGTTGGCTGCCAGCCTCACTGCCGACTATTACATAAATGTAAATTTTTATAAAGGGGCCACAACACATCAATCTGTAACTTATTTTAAAATCTCTAGTATTGCTATTGGCTGTGTTGTAAGTTCTTAAAACTGTAGTTTTTTTACAGTAACATCCTTAATGGTATTAACACATTGTTAAAAGATATCAAATTGTAATAATTGAAAAATTCAACACAGACACAAAAAAATGATTTCCTCTTAAACTATTAATTGTAGTAAACTAAAAAAATTAAAACGGCTCTATCTCGCTTTTTCTAAGCAACTTTTGTTATTTTCATCAGGATGCAGTAAAACTTCAAAAAGTGATGCAACTCAAAGTGCAAGAGCTACTTGATATAGATCAGGTAACACACAGAGTCACTAACAAAAATCGAAAGGTATGCTACTGCACTGCTTTATATGTTGCTTTTAATTAAATGCATGTTCCTGTTAGTTGTTGCGTTACTCTCTATTCAGTTTAAATCTTATTTTACAGGTAAACTATAGATTAAAGTAAAATTTAACTCTTTTAAAGTAGTGTTAAATATTTATGGCAAGTTTAAGTTTATTTAATGTTTAAACTTCACCACTTTATTAAAAGAACATACGCTTGTATACATAATTTATTATTTTGCTACCTTAAATATAGGATACCTGATTTACTCAACCTGCAAATATCTTATTTTTTAAAATAACCGCAATAAGTTATAAATATTCATAAATAAAAAGAAAGTACAGATATATGCATATAAATATGTATCTCTTACAGTTGGCTCATCTACAAGGTGGGTCAGTAGTGCGTGGGAGTTCGATAGATCGTATACCGTAACAGATAAAAAATCTTTCTAATGCAGATGTAAACTGTGGGTAAATGTGCATACATTAAACTTCTTTTCAAGTGGTTACAAAAAAGTGTAGCACGCTTAAGGTAATTTTTTTTAAATGGAATGCCCTGAATATTTTTGCATATTTAACACTTCTCTTGGGATGTTTATTCATACCTAAAATGTTAGCGCCATGTAATATCCGGTTTAAGAAGTGATAAATTTTTTTTCAAGAATTAGAGTTTTACATTGTTGATGGAGGTTGTAGGGTGCTCTTTTTTAAATATCGTAGAGCTACCGTGTACAGGGTGTTCAAAATTAATTTTTACATTTTGAGAACTTCAAAGATATTTTTCTCAACTTTTCCAAATGGTATAGTTTTTAACGATGTTATATAGAATTTAATAGCGAACATTTTTTGTATCTACATCCTTATGCCTATTTGTAACCACTTTTGATTTATTGAGCAAATAGTACAAAATTCAACAATATTTAAAAAAAACATTAATATTTTCAAATAAAACAAAACACCATGTTTATGTAGCCCATAAATACAGCATGCATTTTTTTTCTTTGGGTGCATTTAATGTTTGTGTCTCGATCTCACACAGCACATTAGTGAATTTATTTGCTTGTAAATTATTTTGGTTGTTTGTGTTCGACAAAACAATAAAGCATCTGTTCGCTAGCAATCTTTTGCACAAATGTCAAACGTACATTTCTCACAGTTATCGACCATCAGTTTGTATTTGTAGTAGTTGAGTTTTCCAAAGTGAATTTTAATAAAGAAGAACTTGCAGACATGAATTTTTTTTTGGGCGAGTCGGAAAGAAATTGTTTGCTTGCCAATAGAATTTACTACCAACCGTGTCCTGAACGAAAGCTTCCTAAAGTTGATAGCTTCCAAAACCTGCTTGATAGATTTGTGGAAACCGGCAATGTACAATATGAAAAACTTGAATGAATTAAAAATGTTGTGAACAAAGAAAATGAGTTATCTGTTGTGCTGGCAACGATTAAGGATCCCCATATTAGTCAGCGAGAAGTGAGATCAGTAGAAGGAATAAGTAGACGTTCTGTTGGTCGAATCTTAAAAAAAATAAGTTTCATGCATTTCACATTCAAATGCACCAGGAATTAAGTGATGACGATTTTCTGAAGCGTTTAGAGTTTTGTAATTGGGCCCGAGGTAAGATGCAAGAAGATGCTACTTTCTTCAACAATGTTTTGTTCACTGATGAGGCAACTTTTCATAAAAATGGATTTGTTAACAGGCACAATTTCCATTATTATGCTACAGAAAACGCTCACTTTTTCTGGCAACTAACACTGATGGTCCATAATCGTTTGGGGGGGAATTGTTTAAGAACATGTAATAGGGCCTCATTTATTTGATGTTACATTAACTGGAGCTATTTATCTTCATTTTTTGGAGAACAATGTACCACAATTGTTGGTGGATCTTCCTCAAAGGATCCGAAATAGGATATAGCTTCAGCAAGATGGTGCTCCGCCACATTTTTTAAATGTTTAAGAGACCACCTAAATAATATCTACCCACATCAATGGATTAGAAGGAATGGACCCACTAAATGGCCTGCTAGATCTCCCGATCTTACAAAAATGGATTTCTTTTTATGGGGATACGTGAAAGAAATTGTTTATACAGATACACCAACAACAACCCAAAATATGAAGGATAGGATAATACATACATGCATTTTCAAAAGCGCATAGAAGTGTGTGTCAATCAAAATGGGCAACATGTGGAGCACTTAATATAATTTTTTTCTTTGGTATTATTTCAAAAAACCATAACTTTTTTAAAATAAATATTGTTGAATTTTGTACTATTTACTCAATAAATCAAAAGTGGTTACAAATAGCCATAAAGATGTACATACAAAAAATGTTCACTATTTAATTCTACATAACATAGTTAAAAAATATACAGGGTGTTCCATTTGCAAAAGTTGAGAAAAACAACTTTGAAGTTCTCAAAATGTGAAAATTAATTTTGAACACCCTGTACAAAGTGGCTCTACGATATTTAAAAAAGAGCACCCTACAACCTCCTACAATACGGTCCTAACTGAATTTCGTCTTCAAACCTGCGGCCGCGGAAGTGGAGAATTGTAAAGTGGAGTAACGCAAAAATCAAATTAAAAAAAAAAAATTATTCTAAACCGGACATTAGATGGCGCTAAAATTTTAGATATGAATAAAAATCCCAAGAGAAGTGATAAATGTGCAAAAATATTCAGGGCATTCCATTTAATTAAATTACCTTAAGGGTGCCACACTTTTTTGTAACAATCTGTATATTTGAAAACAATTTTAATGTATGCGCATTTACCCACAGTTTACATCTGCATTAGAAAGGTTTTTTTATCTGTTACGGTATACGAGCTATCGAACTCCAACGCACTATTGCCCCACCCGGTATATTACATTTAAGTCTCCCACTCCAATTTGTTTCGTTATACCACAAGACGAGCTCATTTAATTTGGTGAACAGGAACCATGAACATACCAAAGAATAAAAAATGTTAGTAAATATTGGAGATGTATTAGATGGAAATTCGTTAATTAGTAAAACTGTTAATTTAATAGTAATGTGTAAAATCCATTCAATAGAATTAGGCTAAAGTTAATTTATTTTAAACGTATTTGAATACCTGGAAATAACACTCTGGGGTAAAGTCCATGCAAACATATAACCCAAAATGTTATAATCCTCTCATTAAGTAAAACTTTTTCTATTTACCCAAATACTTCGCCAGGTATAAAGTTCAGCTGGTGGACGTATTCAAGAATTTTTAACTGTGCGGGGCATCTTTGAAGTAGTGAATACTGGTTTTCAATAATCAATATTAAACACTGTAAAAGAGTTAATAATTGTATTTTCTGTTTAGTTTGCATAAATTTCCATAATATGATAAAATGTTTAGGTAAATTAAATACACATAATAGGTCGTATACGTTTACATAATTATATATAAATATAAATTCAAACTTCATTAAATTTATAGGATTCTAATACGGGCGAGTAATTTATTAACAATCAGAATCACTAAAACTGTCGGTACATTCAGATGAATCGTCTGACACATTTATGAGGTTTAACATTTATAGGGGAAATGTATTTTTGTTCAACTTTAGTAATGCGATCTGCACAAGCTTTCCAATGTTTATCAACTTCAGAAGCACTTTCCGTGATTAACTTCACTACATGATCACTTATTCTTGGACTAGTGTTATTTATTAATTTTGCCATTGCCGTCATTTTCTGCTACTTTCTCGATTGTCATAAATTCAACGTCTTCGTTCTCTCTTGCGCCCACACCGGAAAATTCCTCAAACTTTACTGGTCTCCAGATATTCGCCATTAAATCAAAATCCTCTCGAAGTTAAATGTACACTAACTAAATGCTAAGCACCAACTAAGTGTGATTTGTTTTACACATTTCTGAGCAAACATTCCTCATTAACTAGATAATTAACATCACATTTCGCAAATACTTTCTAATTACCCCTCCTAAAATAGGACATGTAATGCCTAATACTCCCACAACAATTTCATCGATTCTAAATTGATAAATATTCTAGGTTGGCCAGCTAAAATACGTACAATTTTAAAAATTTGTCTGTCTTTAGTCCGGCCCTGTTCCCGATCTTTGCAAGTCAAGAGATGGAATTCCTTCAATTGTTAAGTGGTTAGAAGGGATTACAAGAGTATTACCAGAGCCTGCTCCCTAATCACATTTCGGGTTATATGTTTGCATGGACTATAATAATAGATGGCTGAAGCATATAAATTGCATATTGTTTTCCTATCGTCTGGTATTATGAGGCTCTAGAAGGAGACTATGATTGTTATTGCATTGATCTTAAAAATGTGGCCTATAAGATTTATTTGTATATTTGAAAAGAGAATAAAAAACTCACCAGAATAGCTGCAGTTAATATCTTTGATAATATTTTATACCCTTACCTTACAGAGATTTTATTTCTATTTATGAATACAGCAGTTTTGCTTTGAATGATAATACGTGAGATATTTGTCTGAGGAGCAAATTCGGAAACTCAAAGTTTAAATGTTGTTAATTCCACATACAAACACAAATTTAAACTTGCTATGTTAAACTAAATTACCATAAATATTCCTTAATTGTAAATTTGGGTGCTTCCATTGCCAATTCATTCCATATCATGAACTAATTAACCATCATTTTTAGGTTAGAGCAGTTTTTCTACTAACCTTCACGGCATAATTTCAAAACTATAAACTTACATCACACTGAACAGAACACATTTTACTAACTTAACCGTTATAAAAAGTTTTATTTTATAGTAATAACATTAGCTTTGCTTTTGCTATTAATCAACGACATCTTGCTTAATTGTATATAGATACAGAGTTTCGCGATATTGAAACTTGTTTTAGGACACAGATAGTGATGTAGATTCTGAAGATCGGATTCAGCGTAAGAAACCAGGTCCAAAACCAAAAAATCCGGTTGCCGTGGTTAGCACTCCTGGCAGAGGACGTCCACCGAAGGATCCCATACCTCTTAAAAAGCGACTTCATGCTTTGACTAAATATATGATTGAGTATACGGTAGGTTTCTTATAGTAGTGGGGAGCAAAATATAATTATAAATTATATACATTTCTGATTTTTCCTTAGTGTGAAGATGGTAGAAAACCAATGTTAGCATTCATGGAAAAACCATCCAAAAAGTTGTATCCCGACTATTATGAAGTAATCTCAGAACCAATTGACTTCCTCGAGATTGAAGCTAAAATTAGAGCCGAGCAATATTCTAACGAAACTGATCTTATTAGAGATTTCAAGTTAATGTTTTCCAATTGTCGCCAGTATAACGAGGAAAATTCAACCATTTATGAAGATGCTAACCTTATGGAAAAAATATTGCTGGAAAAAGTTGGTCAAACAGTTCAGACACCAGAGAAAGAGAAGAAAAATGTTGTTCGAATGTCAGTATTTTCTTAAACCATTTGGTTTTTGTTTTATAGACTTTTTATGTATTATAGTGTGAGACCCAGGAAGATTTTATCACCTACTGAGAAAAATTGTAGGGCTTTGTATGACGCCATTCGAGATTATAAGGAACCTAAAGCCAACAGGCAACTGTCTATGATCTTTATGAAATTACCATCTAAAAACGTAAGCTAATATCTTAGCAGACACTTGCGATAGCTTTTGTTTATTTTGTTACTTAGACTGTCGAAAGTTCCATCTTTTAGGCATTAACACACGGTTGTAGGTTAAATTATTTTAGTACTTTTTCCACAGATAGTTCTTAGTTTTAATAAATTTTTAGGATTATCCTGACTATTATGAGGTCATAAAAAACCCAATTGACATGGAAAAAATTGCACAGAAAGTTAAAACAAGTGCATATGAAACTCTCGACGATCTTGTAAATGATTTTGTATTGATGTTTGATAATGCTTGTAAATATAATGAACCTGATTCTCAAATCTATAAAGACGCTTTAGTCTTGCAACGTGTTTGCCTACAAACCAAATTACAGTTGAAAGAAGACGATGATACTGTACCTGATGTTCCCGCTGCGATTCAAGACTTATTGTTGAATCTCTTTACCAACGTCTATAATCATCAGGATGCTGATGAGAGATGTTACTCAGACTCGATGGCTGAACTACCAGAGCATGACGAAATTGATGGGAAAAAGTAAGTTCATTCAGAATAGTAGATTAATATCAATGTCGTGCTGTAAGTTTTCCAGAAATTTTGATATTAGTAATTTTTTGAAAACTTTTAATTTTTTAGAAGCACTTTATTAGATTCTAAGTGTTTCTGTGTTTGGCAGAACCCTAAAGTTCAATGAACTGAAAAAAAAGATAATTGTTGCTGAGTGTTATGTAGTTTTATTTTATATCCAAATTAAATTGGGATCTATTTAAAAGTATGCCAAGTGCATGTAATAACAACAAATAACTTGGAATTTTTATAAATTTAAAATCAAACTCATAGCATGTTGAAAAGCTCTTCTGTTACATGTGCTCAAATACAATCACTAAGCAAGGAGTATACTCGTATTCCAATGTTTCTAATTTTTTGTTAATAAATTGCAGTAACAAATAATTTCATGAGTTTCAGTGTTTTTGTAATTTTGAAATTATTTAAAATAATCTAATATCTAATACGTATTTAGTGGTATGTCAGAACTTCTGCATTTTTATTACTAGCATGTATTATTGAAAAGTTCATTATTATTAAGATTTTCTGAAACTACTGTAGCCCAGTAGAAATCGACACTAAAAAAGGCTAAATTCGCAAAGCATGATTTAGTTCTGATTTTTTGGTATGTTGTATGGACCACTTAGGGTAGTGTGAATCCAAATTTGCAACTTCGAAAAACTTGTGCTCGCTGCGCACCACGCGAAAAACTGCGATATTTTGGGACTTTTTTGACATTTGGCTCTAAAAGTCATAAACTATGCGTTTTTCGACAAACAAATCTTAGTACTTTTTAAAGTTAATTAAATTTGCAGCAATTTAAGCCCAACCGCAGCTCTATAAACCCTATAGGGACCAAGCTGTGACCCTTCGAAGATGGTCCATTTTTCCCGAAAATTGACAATTTTAAGTTTTGCTCCACTTTGGAGCAAAATATTGGCAAAATCGCTCGTCCTTGGTAACTATTTACTTCACCCAGATGAGGTAAAACAACTCACTGCTAAAAACATTGTGAAGTTTTTAACTGTTTCAAAGTTTAGCACTGAACTGTAGCAAAGAGGGCGATCACAATAGATCAGGAAGGGTCACAGTGATACAAGGCCTAGAGATTGTGAGTGAACTATGAGTCTCACAGACTTCGTTCTGTGCTTTAATGAAAGCAAATTAAATGTACTACAACTTTACTTTTAATGACTTTTCTCATAGGACGAGCGATTTTGCCAATATTTTGCTCCGAAGGGGAGCAAAACTTAAAATTGTCAATTTTCGGGAAAAATGGACCATCTTCGAAGGGCCACAGCTTGGTCCCTATAGGGTTTATAGAGCTGCGGTTGGGCTTAAATTGCTGCAAATTTAATTAACTTTAAAAAGTACTAAGATTTGTTTGTCGAAAAACGCATAGTTTATGACTTTTAGAGCCAAATGTCAAAAAAGTCCCAAAATATCGCAGTTTTTCGCGTGGTGCGCAGCGAGCACAAGTTTTTCGAAGTTGCAAATTTGGATTCACACTACCCTAAGTGGTCCATACAACATACCAAAAAATCAGAACTACATCATGCTTTGCGAATTTAATGTCGATTTCTACTGGGCTACTGGCAATATGTAACTCTCTTTAAATAACCTGGGGGTAACAACTCCTTTGCCTAAACTGCACGGGTAATTGGAGAAACACCCACCACACATAGGGACACTC
>JABXWE010016598.1:0-38119 GCA_014611495.1 Limonius californicus | reverse complement strand
TACAATGGGCCAAATGTGGCCTAAGTGCATAGAGATGCTTGGAAAACCGCGTCCTCGATCTCGCTCTTTCAAAGCAAGCAAGCAAACGAAATAAGTGAACGAAATAAGATAACAGAAAAACACAGAAACGGAAGAACTAATAAAAACTATACAAATCATCAGACATAGCAGAAAATTGAGCCAACCGAATTATTTGGATGTTTTCGTTTTTAAATTTGACATAACTATGGGGGACTACTTATTGTTCTGAAATGTTGCGTAATGTATTTTATTATTATAATAAGATAATAAAAAAATGTTAAAAGATACCTTTGAGACAGAAAGACCACATCCGCGGATAAATAATATTCACAATTCTTATTCTTTCCAAAATACAGCTTTGGAAATATCGATTAACAACGCATAATGCGCTGAGGGTGTGCAGCCATTGCAGATTCATACGCGAATGCAAGCAGTGTATGGAAATGCATGTATTGCGTACCCAACTGTGAAGGAATGCTGCCGAAAATTTAAGAATGGAAAATAGGGGACTATGGATGAACCGCGACCTGGTACCGTGCACCTGCATCAACAGAAAACAATATGGCTGGTGTGGAAGGCCTTATTATAGAAAATCGTCGAATTTCCATTAGAGAAATTACGGAAATTGTTGGTGTGAGTGTAGGACCTGTCCATAGTATTGTTCGTAATCTGTGTTACATCAAAATTTGTTCGCAATGGGTTCCTCGTCTCTTGTCTAGTGAACAAAAATGCTTGCGAATGGGCCTATCTCTGCAACACCTCACAGACTGTAGGCAAAATGGTGATGACTTTCTTCTGTCAATAGTTGCTGGTGACTAAACTTGGTGCCATTACTACGAGCCATCCAGTACGATACCGTCGATGCAGTGGAAACATTTAAGTTCACCACCACCGAAGAAGTTTAAATCACAACCTTCTGTAGACAAGGTAATGTTAACATTATTTATTGACCATGAGCCTTTTTGATAGATTTAAGGAACCTGGAGTAAATGTAAATGCAAATCTGTACAATGAAACTTTGAACAAGCTTGATCAAGCAATATGACGGAAACGTCCCGGAAAACTTATGCCGTGGGTCATTTTGCTGCAAGAAAATGCTAGGCCTCATGTTGCTAATGCGGTAAAAGAAAATCTTCAACGAAAGAAATGGAGGGCTTTAGAGCATCCACTCTACAGCCCATATTTTTGGACCGCTGAAAATGGCGTTAAATGTTCGGCATTTTGAGTCTGACGCAGAAGTACAGATAGCTGTGGAAGACTTCTTCAATCAGCAGCCACAAGAATTGTATAAGCAGGGAATGCATTGGTTAGTAAAACAATGGAATAGGTGGTTTAACTGTGACGCTAATTGTTTGTAATTAAATAGTTAAATAAATTCTTTATAAAGCTAAGATGGGTTTCAGTTGAACACACCTCGTATTATAGAAACAGTAAATTGATTAAGTAGTGCTAAGTTCGTTGCTGCTCAACAACTAAAATTGGTTAGACAGTTTTGGTATTGTTATAATTTTAAGAAAATTAGATACAATTGTAGACTGAGGTTGTATGCAATATGAATGACAAAAGTTAGTAATAAAGTATAGTATCATTTAGACTCCTTTTACTTATGTCTGTATTACTTTGGGAATTTTATCATAAGTTACCGTCAACCTTCCAATCATTTTTTCTATTATTAAAGCCTTATGTTCTTTAATATTTAAGAACATTAATGTAACGGGTGTTCAAAAACTAGTACGTTTGGAGTAGGCCATCAGTTAACAAAACAAGAGACACAGTATGTCTTTACTTAAACATGAACCAAAATAAACGTCAAAATAAATTGAGGTTATAAACGAGGAACTTTAATTTACACTTAAAAATTAATTCATGAACAGCAAAGTGAATTACAGCTATAAACTAAAAATTTAGTTTACAATTTAATTGATTAAATGATTAAAATGTCCACCATCAGATTCAATACATTTTAAAACCCTATTTGTGACTAGAGCTGGCAATCGGATTCGGATTTTCGGATATCCGGATTTTTTTATGCGAAGATCCGGATTTTGTTAAAGCTAAAAATCCGGTATTCGGATTTATACGGATTTATCCGGATTTAGGATTTTAGGTTTAGATCCGGATTTCGGATTTCTCATAGAGATTCGGATTTCTCACAGAGATCCGGATTTCGGATTTCTCACGGAGATCCGGATTTCGGATTTCTTACAGAGATCCCGATTTCGATAATGAATACATCCAGATAATGTATTTATAACAGATTTATCGATGATTTTGAATAATTAAGTTTAAAATGGGGAACTTAGACATAGACAGCGATTTTACTGGAATACGCATATACCTACAATTTTTCTCCTATGTTTTATCTGAATTAACTGCATATTCATACAAATTCTACATGCCAGATTAATGCAGACTGTATTTATGTAGATTTACTTAAATATTTAATTAAATTTAATATTTAATAAACTCACGCAGATAAATTCAGAAAACGGATTTTTGCTTAAATCCGAATATCGGATCTTTAAAAAAATCCGGATAGCGGATTATTTAGGGTAAATCCGGATATCGGATTCTTCGGATAAATCCGGATAGCGGATTTTCCGGATGAATCCGGATAGTGAATTTATCGGATAACGGATTTGCAAGACGGATTTTATCCGGATAGTAAACATCCGGCGGATTCCGGATTATTCGGATACCGGATAATTTAAAATCTGAAATCCGGATTTTAAAATGTGACGGATTTGACAGCACTATTTGTGACTCCATTAACTGCATTTATTAGAAACTGAGGCATATTATTTATTTCTTCAAACTTCTCATTAATTCGTAGTCTCAATTCTTCCAAATCATCTGTACGCTTTTTTGGTCGCCCACCCCCTTTCGATACAACACAGCCACTCTCACGGAACCGGGCTACACATCTTTTCAAGGTTTCTGCAAACTGCTGATGCACAAAAACCACATTTGGAAATTCATCACGGAATTCTGCAGTGCAGTTCTCTACTGAATAAGTCCAAACTCCGTCTACTTTTGTTGCATTGCGGAAATAACTTTCAACTATGAAAATTTTTTATTCTAACGAAAACACCATTTTGTAATGCGCAAATTCTACCTACAAGAAATAATTTTTAGTACATAATGCGATTTTGGAACTAATTACTTACAGGAGAGACAAGTAATCAACTGTCAAATAACAATTATTTAGATAACCTCAAAACATCAGGTGTTTGCGGCTCGGCAGCTGGTTATGAAGCGACATACATTTACCGACGCATAACTGATGCACAGCCTACTATAAACGTGGGAGTTTTTGAACACGGTTTAGGAAGGCAGCATGTTAATAAACCTAGGATGACAATAGAAAACGCTTATTCTGGCTACTCTAAGTAGCTTCGGTAGCTATAGTTAATTTTTTCTGCATACAACAGATTGAAGTTTTATAACTTTGGAAAATCAGATAACTGCTAAAGTTAGAAGCACGCTGATGTCTTCCAGCAGGAACTCTAGGCTAATTGTTTAAAGACTACTTAAATCCGCTGTTTATGTACCTTTCACTTCGGTAAATCTAATTAACCAATTTGCTCCTGCTTTGCATATGTTTCTGCAAGATCTCTATTAACAGCAGGCAAGCTCATACATTAAGAGCGTTACACTCCGAGTCTCTTATTAAATCTCTAACGCAGAACAGACGGCTCATCTCTTCGGCCGCCGAATTTACTATCTATCAACGTGTTCTTTGTCTGCAGTTCTGACATTCTGTACTGCTAAGCTGGAAATAAGTTTAGTTCTCCGGAGTATTCCAGGCAACCAACAGTGAGATTACATACTCATAAAATCAGGTTAAGACCAAGTTAAAGTCAAATCGAATTTAGGTTTGTTTCGTAAATTTCCAATGGAGAAATAAATGCTTTTGAAAGATAACGTTTAATGGCTTTACTATGGATTATTAACTTGCGTAAGCTCCGCAAGGAGTAGTAATGGGCAGCAATGAGGTTTTAATTCGCATAACGTCTAAGCTAATGCGGGTCGTCATGAACTTCGCAATTCCAAATCGCTTTACCGTTTATCAAGTCAAGGGTACTTACATTTAGTGTCAGTTCTGAGATGAGAGATGAAAATTAAAAAAGACGTAGCGCTGCTGCGGTAATAAGACTAAAAGGCTAAAAGCGAAAAATCTGAAAAACAGAAGGAACAGCTTTTGATCGTTCAGTAATACCTAATCTAGTTTAGAATTCTTGTTCAAAGGGGCTCGAGCATAAAATGTTGAGGCAAGCTTAAGTTCCATATGGAAGGAGAATAAGAACTATCCAAGTGATCTAAAATAAAACTTAATGCAAATAGTTAAAAGCTTACAAAATGTACACTAAGCAAGTTCTATTACATTTAAAAACTAATCGACGAGGATCATAACCCAAGATCAAACTACAATGAAAGTCTAGGTCAGTTGTCAAAACCCAGGCAAAGTAGACTTCGGAAATGACACCCATGAAGTTTATGCCCCCATAGTTGATGCTGAGAAAAACTTTCTCGTGGATAATTTACCAGGCAAGTTTAGCGGAAATGGTTCTCAGGAAACTAATTTACCATTCATCTTGAAGGATATAACTTTGGGAGAAGTTCCCCAAGTTATATATAGCCAATAACGGCTATTTTGAATGAAATAGTCATGTAAATATAGATCTGATGCTTGGGGTCGTATGAATCATAAAAAACTTCATAGCCGCTGTTTAAGATTCATGTAGCCGCAGCTTGGAAGCCTTTCTTTTAATGTTCATTTTTGTTATTTCCTTCACACACAAGATAAAATGTAAAATGAATGAAGTGTTATTTTGTAAACCGCAACATTCCTAACTACAGTTTTTCTTACTGCAAATAAGTGTTTCTAAAATGGTTCTATAAACAAATCAGCTAAGGTGGATAGTGAACAACGGACCATACGTCTACGCTGTTCCTAGAAGAAAGGTTGGCATTGTTCCACAAGATCAAGGAAAATTAAAGTTACCGTAATTTTCAGAATAACCATAATTTTCACGGGGCAAAAATAGGCATAGTCTCTTTCGTTCGTCGCCCAGCTACAATATAACTGGAAACAAAGAATATTGTGTATGCAGATGGTTCAAAGGATACATATGTCTAAGATATGTTTGTGAATGTTTCTGGTTCGTTATTTAATTACAATTACTTCAGTCTTTGTTGCTCAGTTGGTAAAGCACTGGCTCTCTGAGTAAAACGTCGATTCTGGCTTGGGTTCGAAACCTAAGCACTACTATGCAGATTTATGAAAATCTTGTCTGCAACCCACCATACACAATTTCCCAATCTGGCTGGTAGCTGTGGGATCTTAATGCTATAAACCTTCTCCGGAATTTCGAAGTTAAACTGTAGACGTGCAACACGTGACAGAGAAGAGGTCGATTCCCAGCAGTAGGACAAAAAGGCTGTCAATGATGACTTCGGTATTTGTCAAATTATATATATATTTGCGAGTTTACATTATATATACAATATAAGGCATATATAATAATTGTACATCACACAGGACGTCTCTCGCAACCCCTTTTCCACTTGTCTCTATCCTTCCAGTCTTCTTCTTCCGTATGTCTCACTGTCATGGCTTCTCGTACGCCCTCAATCCAGGTTCGACGAGGTCTTCCTCGCTTTCTTCTTTGAGGTGGCCTCCATTTAAGAATTTTTTGTGGCCATCTCTCCTCTTCCATCCTTTGGACATGTCCGTACCACTTAAGTCGTTTCTCGTCTATACTGTACATAATTGTTCGTTCTACGCCCATCCTTCTTTTTATCTCTGTATTTGGGATTCGGTACAGTTTCGTTAGGCCACAACTACGCCTCCAGTACATCAATTCCGTGGCTTTTATTGTTTCCATGCTTCTTTTTGGTTATTTCCCATTCTTCACACCCATATGTTGCTATACTCTGTACAATCACGTCATATATCATTTTCTTTGTTTTGGTGGATATATTGTTTGACCATATTATCGGATGTAATTGTCTAATTGTTATTTTTGTCTGCGTCATTCTGTTTTTGATTTCTTCACCGCTACCGCCGGTACATGTGTAGGTTGTTCCCAAATATTTAAATTTATTTACATGTTTGATTGTACTATCTCCTAGATCAAGATCATGTCCTTCTCCTCCTACTACCATGTCCTGTGTTTTTTCTGTGTTGATCTGCAGGCTCCATCTCGCATACTCCGTTTTTAACATATAGCATATAATTCATATCTATGCTGTTCTCCGCGAACAGCACGTGATCATCTGCAAAGTTCAGTGAGTAAAGGTAGGCATCCTGAATTTGTATGTGCATGTTTCTACAGTGTCGCTTCGACTGCGCTAGAGCAGTTTGTAAATATATCTTAAATAGGGTAGGGGCTAAACAACACCCTTGTCTCCGGCCCTTTGTTATAAGGAATTTTCCTGACAGTGTCGTTCCTACCTTGACTTGACTAGTACTACCTGTATACAAGTTTTTTACTGCTTTGATATAGGTTATGTTTATATTTCCGTTATGGATGATGGTCCAAACTTTTTTAAGGGCACACTATCGTATGCTTTGTGTAGGTCGATAAATGCCAGATGTGTCTGCAGTCCACACGCAAGCCTTTTCTCTAAAAGTTGTCGTAGGGTAAAAATATTATCCGTGCATAACCGTCCTGCTCGGAATCCGCTTTGCTCTTCTTCCTCAATGAGGTTTGCGTTTATTCTTTGACATTTTATTCTACCATACAGCCGTCCTATTGAAATTAGCACTGTAATGCCTCTGTAATTTTTACATTCTTTTTTACTGCCTTTTTTATGAATGTTGGAAACATATCCATTTTTCCAACCTTTTGGTATCATACCGTCTTGTAAATACATGTTAAACAGCTGTGCCATTCTATCAAATATTTGTTGTGGTGCGTTTTTTAGTAATTCTATTGGGATTCCCCCCAGTCCAGCCGCTTTCCCGTTTTTAAACTTTTTTTACTGTATTTTGAACTTCTTCCGCTGTTATTAATTCCGTGTCTTCTTGATTTAACCTTTCACCTTCATCTTCCATATTTTCGATAAATTCTCTTCTATCTTCTTTAAAAAGTGTACTATAGTATTCAACCCATGTCCTTTTGGCTATTAGCTGTAGAGGTAGTATTTTATTCTTTTCATTGTTTCGTAGTTTGTTGATAAATTTCCATGATTCGCTGGACTTGGTTCCACCCATGTATCTGTTTATTTCGCTGCATTTTTCGTCCCACATCCGGTTGCTCTCCCTTATTATGTACTTTTTGGTTTCTATGCTTTGTCTTACGTAGTTTTTCGTTTGTCAAATTGAAGTGTAATATTCGAAACTCTACAAAAGTGAACAGAAAATAGACACGTAATCTCACTTAATTGAGCATGGTCACGAGGTTCAACGTGTAATTCTAAATATTAGTCGTAAACCTGCATCAACCAAATCCTACCTAGCATCTGACAACCACAGGTACATACAATATTATCATCGACACTATACATTAAGCTTATATTTCTGTTTACTCTTCGAACGTGACGATTTTGAATTAGGAACAGAGACGTGTAACCACATTTGGGAAGTTAGAAAAAAACATAACCCTGTTCTACACTTTTACACGCACGTGTAATTGTAAATATTAACTGCGGGTCTGGATAGGTGAGTGGTTTTTCAGTTTGCAACCAAGAGACAGAGATATTCGGGACGTTTGGGCATGGGTTCGATACCGGGCCCCAGGCATCAACCGTTCTCTTAGGTGTAGATAGTTTAAGTTTAGCCAAGATACTATAAGCTCCAATGGCTTCAGTACCGTAAGGGTCGAACAAAAAAGATATTAACTGTCATCATGCAACAATGCAAAATGTAATCACCTCATCCCCAAACAATGTTGACATAATTATCACACTATATGGCTATGTTTTTATTTATCCTCCAAGCGTGTCCACGCTTAATTACAAGTACATGCGTGTTGTCACGTTTGAGAAATTTACAGGACTTTACTGAATTTAGAATAAACACGTGTTACCACTTGAAGAGTTAACAGAAACATACACGTGTAGTTGGGAATAATAACTTTCAACCTGCAACAACCGCAGATTGTAATATCTCTAGACCCAAATCATGTTGGTACAATTACCTTATCAAGATGTTATGTTTTTATTTGCCTTCCGTACGTGACCACTTTTAATTAAGAATAGACACATAATGTTCCGCTTAGGGTGTCTACAGAAACAGAAACGTATCGTATGCTGTTACATATGGGTTAAGCATGGAATTGTGAATAATAACTGTCAACCTGCAATAACCGCAAACTGTAATGTCTTTAGACCCAAATAATGTTGATACAATTTGCTTTGCTAAAAGGTCATGTTTTTGTTTTCCTTCCGTACGTGACCATTTTCAATTAAGAATAGACACGTAACGTACGGCTTAGGTAGTTAACAGAAACAGAAGCTTATCGTATGCTACTACTTAGGGTTTAGCATGAAATTGTGAATAATAACTGTCAACCTACAACAACTTTAAACTGTAATATCCTTAGACCCAAATAATGTTGATAAAGTTACTTTGCTAAAAGCGTATGTTTTTGTTTGCTGTAACCATTTTTAATTAAGAAACAGAAACTTATTGTATACTGTTACAAGCTGGTTTAGCCTAGAATTGTGAGTAATAACTGTAAACCTGCAGCAACCACTCACTGGCACTGACATAATTTTAAGACCATAACCATACCACGTGCTTGTTTATCCTACAAATGCTACCATTCTCAATTAAAGAATAGACACATGATGCTATGTTTACAGGAATTTGCTAAATGTAGTCTTATTTTATGGTGTTTCATACAGGTACTACGTGTAATTTTGAACGATAACTGTAAACCTGCAATATCCACACCAAATCTCACTCACTAACAACCACAGAACTATGCAAATTTAACATTCTATCATATGATTATGGTTTTGTTTACTCTTCGCATGTGACGATTAGGAAAATTAGGAGTATTCACCTAATGTCACGTTTGAAGAGTCGACAGATATAAATCCATATTGTACGCTGTTACAAGCAGATTCAATAACTGTAAATTACAACTGTCTATCTGGAGCAACAGCAGACTAATAATAAAAGTAATCTAAGCAATGTTGTCTCAATTACCATTCCTTGAGGATATGTTTTTATTTATTCTCCAAACGTGACCATTTTCAACTAAGAACAGTCACCTATTGTCATACTTAAAGAGTCGACAAAAATACATTCCTATTGTATGCTGTTAAAAGCAGATTCAATTATTCTAAATTATAACTGTGTACCTACAACGACTGCAGACTGTAATTATAGAAATATTCCAAATAAAGTTGGCACGATTGCCATACCTTGAGGATATGTTTTTGTGTACTCTCAAAACGTGACCATTCTCAAGTAAGAACAGTCACCTATGGTCATGCTTAAAGATTCGACAAAAATACATCCCTATGGTATGCTGTTAAAAGCAGATTCAATTATTCTAAATTATAACTGTGTACCTGCAACGACTGCAGACTGTAATAATAGAAATAATCCAAATAATGTTGGCACGATTGCCATACCTTGAGGATATGTTTTTGTGTACTTTCCAAACGTGACCATTCTCAAGTAAGAATAGTCACCTATTGTCATGCTTAAAGGTTCGACAAAAATACATCCCTATTGTACGCTGTTACAAACAGGCTCAATTAGTCTAAATTATAACTGTCTACCTGCAAAAACCGCAGACCGTAATAATAGAAATAATCCAAGTAATGTTGTCACGATTACGTTTCTGTTTATTCTCCAAACGTGAGAATTCTCAACTAAGGATATTCATCTAATGTCACGCTTAAAGAGTCGACAAAAATAATCCATATTGTACACTGTTGCAAGCAAATTCAATAATTGTAAATTATAACTGTCTACCTACAACAACCGCAGAAGTAATCTAAATAATGCTGTCTTAATTACCATACTTTGAAGACATGTTTCTGTTTACTCTCTAAACGTGACAATTCTCAACTAAGAACAGCCAGCTAATGTCACGCTTAAATAGTCGACAAAAATAAATTCACATTGTACGCTGTTACAAGCAGATTGAATAATTTTAAATTAGAACTGTCTACCTGCAACAACCGCAGACTGTAATAATAAAAGTAATCTTAATAATGTTGTCACAATTAGCATACCTTGAGAATTTGTTGTTGTTTACTCTCCACAGGCAACTATTCTCAATTAAGAAAAGACACACGTGATGTTACAGTTGAGAAGTTTACAACAACTTAACCTTATTGTACGTTGTTACATGGAAGATCAAAATGTAATTCTAAATAATAACTGTTAACTTGTAACAACGGCGCCAAATCCATTACATCTACAAAATTTTGATGGAATAACCATATTATCAGCTTATCATCTAAATGTGATCGTTCTCATTAATTAAGAATCTACCCGCGTGGTCACGCTTGAAGAGTCAAGAAAAGCATAACATCATGGTATAGTTATTATGTCAACATTATTTAATACTGAAGGCTTTACAATCTGCTGTTGTTGCAGGTTGAAGTTATAAATTGATCCATGTGTACATGGTGAACCTTCAGGTACGATGAGGTTACATTCTTTTACCCTCCAAGCAGTCGAGTAATGCCTCTTCATAAATAAAAAACTTAACCTGAAACTCGAATGACAACTGTTCAATCCTGGACAGAGCGTACTACTGATGCCAAAAACTCTGACATGCGTGGTTTTGGGCATATTTATAAAATGGGGCTGTTGAAAGAGGTCTAACAATTAGGTTTTCAAAATTAGATAAAAATACGTGATCAGGGGCGTACAGTATGATGTAGTTTAAAATGAGATAAAACCTTGTTTATATGTTTTTGTTAGCTGCCAACTACTGGTTCAAGCAGAAATTGAAAAACTAATCCTTCCCTATTGCCGCATCATTTGAAACCATGCAAAACACAAACACGCTTATGTTCAAAAGCAAGTACAAGCGATAAATTATATGAAACCTCAGTTTGTCTGGTACAGTTCTCTACTTTTATTCCTGGACCCAACTAAATTTCTTATAAGCGTTTGCGGACCAGCGTAACTCTAATTTGCTTATTTATGATTGGTAGCCCCAATCAATAATTTATAGGGTATACCCACATAGACATTTCGATTAGTGTTATGGTACCAGCTTGAAATCAATTTGCAATAACTACTAGTTGCCAGGAAATTAAAGTGTTCTTAATTTAAAGTAAATTAAAATTAGGTTTTCCTACAAATTACGGAAGCAGCATATGTAGTTCTTGTGGAAGTGCGAAGAGATGCAAGAAAATTTGAACAACCATCGGCTTTGATGAAGGACGTAAAAGGATGATGTCTCATAAATTACAGTAACGTATTATCTTCTACCGTTCTTTCCTTAGGACGCAACAAGTTTGTTTAAACTAGGAAATTCAGCAATTCCTCTTTTAAACAATTGACAGTGAATTTTTTAATATAGACGATGGTTTGTAATTTGTTTTAATGGTCATCTTTCTTCCCTCATTAGCAAAAATGTAGTTCGTATGGGAAATAATGCCGATGAATTTTTTTGGCAATAACTTGCACATCCACACAGCTATATCCTTCCCTACGATCATTTATGGATACTCAGTAGACAATAAAGTTACAACTGGATTTTTATAGACAAAAGAAGTTATACTGTTGCACTATCCATTCTGACATGTTTGAATTTATATCGCTTTCAATAGCCATGCAAAATATCACAGAAGGACATGTGACTTCTAGTTTCTTCCATTTATCACATGTTCAATAGATGTCAAGACATTTTGACGAAAACAAGTCTTTGAATACTCCAGTCATTTTACATTAATTTTACAACTAGAGTAATATAATTTCTGTAATAAAATGTGTAGCGCCCTAGTACTGTTCTCACCAATCCAAAACGTAAATAAGCTTCAGAAACGTCGTAGATAATTGTATTAGAAATCCCCCACGCATTTAAGTAGCAAAGCGCGAATAAAATGAAGAGTCCACAAACGCTTTTGAAGTGCAATTTTCGTTCATAACAATTTTTTGGGCAGAATTCTTATCCCGTCCCTAGTTAAAAGCACTTCTGAAAGCGCCATGTACTGCCGCTGTTGATGTTTTCGAAATATGAATGGTTGAACTTGAAAGCACGCTGTTTCCATGGAAATAATCAAAACTGTCACTTTAGAAACGGTTCTGAAAAGATAAGAAGATGCAGAATGGGTATGTAGATAGGTGGTGACAGAATATTCAATAGTAGCAAACAACGCTTTGTCAATCTTTGTCGTTTACAACAATGCCTCGTGTTTGACTGAAATAGCTTTTCGACTCTTGACTGTGTCTACTCAAGTTAAATTTTCCAAAATTTATTTCTTTCAGCTACAAGACAAAGAGATGTTAATGCAGTTCGACGTCTTTGACCAGAATAAAAACAAGTGGTTATGATATGTATCCTTTTGAAGTTTTGACGTGCGATTGGAGCTGAAAAATAACATCTCATAACAATTCACTGCGCGTTCTGTTTTCAGATCACATATCCCTCGCCGTTATACTAACCCCGGCTGATCTAAAACATTTGCTCTTATGGAGATTTAAAATGAACGTGTACACTTCCATAAAGCATCGCATGAGTGAAGCTATAACACAATTTAAACAAATTTCTGACAGCAGGTTTATTTCCAAAGTGTTGTAATCAGAACGTTCACAGCCTGATATTGTTTTCAGCACATCAGATCTGTATCCATACGCCACCGAACTTGTTCATAGTTAATTTTCCATATCATTTCCCTCGTAACTAATGGAAAAGTTTATACGTTCCTTTGTTAAACCAGCTGCACATAATGACTAGTTGATTGGCGGTACGCATTGAATAAAAGGCGTCTGAGGGACTTGATTAAATTTCTGCTTGTACATATTAAATATTGTGGCTGTAATAAACGTGTTGTCCTTAAATTTGTCTGCTTATTTATTTACTCCAATAATAACTCGCCTGCGAAATGGGTATTTCATAGTAGTTGCGTCAGAAAACCCTGCCAGGTTTATTATGAAAATATTAAGGATTATCAAATCATCAATAAGACAACGTAGATCTTTCCATATGTTCAATGAAACAAAGAAGGATGATTTATAATGATGTTATATGTGAAAATTCGGAAGGTAGAATCGAAATTGAAGCAGCGCGATCGTTATCTCTTGAGCCAATAAAGTTCGAGCCGCTGCATGCTCACAGGTGCAAAAAATAAATCTAATACGCGGTATGTTCAAATTTGATTGCACATATGATACTGTCACATGTCGTTATAGATGACTTTGGACGTGAAAGCAAACCACACACAAATTGCTCAAAATAAACCCTGACTTTTATTTAAATTGGGGATCCAGAACAATTTTAGGCAGAAATGGAGGTAAGAAATCGATAGTAATGTGATCCAAGCCAGATATTGGAGAACGCTGTGATATTCTGAGAGTTTCGCATTAATTTTACAATGTGGCGTTATTTATAGACTTGCTGGTACAAAAATATTGTGACACAAGTGGTTTAGCTCAAATGTAGAAAAACTGGAACATCTGTGTATATGGAAGTTATTTCTGGAAAGTATAGAAGAAGTTGCGTATCCTGATAATTAACCGCTAATTCACGAGGGCTGGAAGTTTGATTTGCGACGGTTTCATATTCTTCAGTAAGAATAATACCTTTTAATTTCGGAAATAAATGAAGCTACCAAGTTATACCTTTTATATACACAAAATATACCGTTTTTCTTGTAAATGAAATATGTCTTAATTTCGCTATAGGTATATTTTAAACAATAGGAACATACACACAGTATTCCTTTGATATGTTCGACCGTTCAACGAAACTAGAAGGATTTTCAGTCACTGAAATTACAAAGTCTGCTGACAATACAAGCTGCTAAGCTCCAAAAAGCCAAAAACATCTAGTAACCACAGGAATTCATAACAAAGGTACAACTAACGATGTGAATTTGAATACGAAAGCAGGATTAAAGTTCTGCGCCCTTGTTTCTTGTTTTGTCCTCGCGCAATCTGTGCTGTTGCTAGTTTAAATGAATTTGGAAACAGTAAAAGCTTTATTATAAAGCTTTGAAGTATTTCGGGAATTATTAAAATGGTGCTTAAGCAATTTAATTATATATTTGACAGCCACTAAAATAAGCGGGTAAAAGGGAGAACATTCAATTATCAATGCACAGTTTGCCTTAATTTTCTGCTATGGAAACCAATATAATTCAAACAAGAGCGTCTAGGTTTGAGGGTTGTTTATCCTACAAGTAGAAAAATTCTGCGTGTAAAAAAGCCTAAACATGCTATTTTATCAGAAAAGTTAATGTAGAGTAAATAAAGTCGAGCTGAATTAAGGAAGGATCATCATTCATAATTGAAAAGCGACAGTGAAACACGACTTTCGCGGTATAAGGGTTAATCCCCCGGAGTTAATGCGGAAAGACAACACGCGTCATGCAAGTGTACGAAACTATGATAAAACTTAGGAATCAATAAAGAACGAAAGTATGAACCTGTGGGACTTGGAGTGAGCTTCATGGGGACGTTATGGACGTTCTGAGGAGTAAAACCGTATTTCTTGAGCCACTCCAGACGTGGTCCACGGGAACGCTGCAGTCCGGAGACGGCACTGTTGATGGCCCGCGTGTACTCGCGCGCCCCAAAGTTTGTATGGGGCACGATGAGCCCCACGTTGAGTTGGTCCTTGGGGACACTCTTCTGAAGTGGAGTAAACGAGCGATGGGCCGAGGCATACGTGAAAAATCCCAATAAGAACAACATGGCGCGCCGCGACATACCAGCGAAAAGCATGCTTCTGCAGGTGTTTCGGAAGCATATTAGTCGGAACAGGAAGTGACCGAGCGCGTCCTACCGCGACGTTTTCGGTACATTAGACGCCGTCGTGGCCTGTCGCACTTGCTGTCACGAGATGCAGATACACGAGTTATTGCAGTACGCACGGGGACGGATACAGCCACCGCCCAGCTGACTGATCTGTGGGACCGAGAGGGCGGCATGGGGAAGCCCCCGGTGCAAAAGAGACGTCAGCCGCCGCCTGGAGGGAGCGCAGGCGTCGTTTCCAAGACGACGTGTCGCTGTAGCCCCGATATGCCCTTTGACCAGACCGACCGACCACCTTTATTATGAAAACGCATTCTTTGTTTAAAATTCAACACGCTTCACTTCACCCAAATGCAGGTGATACAGGTGGTTGATGCTGACAGGCATAAATTACGTCCTCAACAACCACCCTTCGACTGGTATAACGAACTTACGCGGCTTCAAAGATATCCCTCCTCGTGATCTGCAGCAAACTGATTACCTTTCACTATCAGTAACACCTTCCTCTTTCTCAATTTTTTACCTCTTGTTACCGGGCTTCCCTGATACGAAAGGCACGTTTTAAAAAGAAGCATCCTCTTTATTTCTTTTAACTTTCTGTCGTTCTGGAGGCAAACAAGAAACAGATCTTATTCCGGAGAATAAACAAACGTATTTGACTTGAATAAAAAGAAAGACAACGGATTGGTAATGTCACTTTGCCGAGCAGTAGTTAATTTATTATTCTTATTTTGCAAATACGTAATTCGGGCGAATTTTAATTCTGGAAGTATGGAAATAACCTCATCCACCTCAATTTGCCTAATATAATTCGTTTGAAATAACAGAACTTCCTTCGCGTAATGAAATTCAATGAGCAAAGAAACTTCATCATTCTAAAAGTATCTGAAAAACTGGTAACTTCTTCTGTGTAAACTTTTGCAACGGCAAGATGACAAATCATGTCTCACGATGATGTTGCTGCAGTGCTGGCAATAGGCGGGAATTTGCTCGACAACCGGAAATTTTAGATTAACGTGGAAGGGTTTGCGAGATATTTATGGATTTTGACAAAGCTTACACAGTCTGATTGGTTTTATACGTCACAGTGTTACCAATAGAGAGACCAAATAGTTAAAATTCAAGAGGTAAAGTCAACCAAAAGCTTGTTATAGTTGTCCTTAAAATATTACAACTCCAGGTCTAGGTTTGATATTCCTTCAGTTATTTCTGGTACTGTTTCTACAATATCATTCTGTTCGCCTTGGAATTTTCTTTTCTAATTTGCTGTCTATATTAAAACAGACTATCAAAGGAATTTTAAACTAAAGTTCACCATATTTGTTTACATTTAAGGAACATTTTATTAATATATCTTCATTAATAGTTTGTTGTATGGTGCGTTTTCAACAAAATGGAGCGCTTCCCCATATATTTCTCAAGCAATTCAAAACTTTATTAGAGAGTAAGTCAGGTGATATGAGTTTACGACACCATCTTCATAAGGTTTAACCAACAATAAACTTAAAAGTTTCCAATTAGTAATGATTTAATAAACCTGGCATTCTACAAATAAATCTGACGACTAATTACTGAGTAAGCGGTACGCGTTATTGAATTAATGCACATAATAACAATCGGATTGAAGTTAGAAGACTCAAAATTCTACGTAACAATGATTTTCTTTTCCTGGACCAATTAGTCACCGTTCGACATTTACGTAGGCCGGTATTATCATGCATAAATACAAATTATGGAGTAGCAGTATCAGCAAAAGGGTGCGAATTAGGTTACAGTACACGTTCTACGACTAGTAAGAGCGAAAATAAAAATACACTGCCCCCCCCCCCAAAAAAACACCTCCAAACACATAAAAGAAGGCAAACGTCCATAGATCTACAAAAACTCAAAAATAATGGTGAACGATTCAGTCACAAAGTGAAGCAAAATATGAAAAAATACAAAGAAGCAAACAAAACTAAATTAGAAACCTTAGCTGACAAACTGACAACATCACTAAAGAATGCTGCCCAGAAAGTACCAAAGAAAGAAAGGACTAAAACAAATAAACTTAGTAAAGAAACGAGAAAAAAAATAGAACAGAGAAATAAACTATCAAGAGGAAAGCAAACTGAAGAATAGAGACGAATATCTAAAGAAACGAGAAAGGCCATCAGAAAAGACATACAAAATATCAAGAAGCTGAAATTGAGAAAATAATAGAAGAAAATGAGAACGTAAAATGTCTGAGGAAAAATGGCAGAAAACAAATCATAGCTTTAAAGTACCACGAAGGAAAAGAAGCGAAAAACACCCAAATAATAATAGAACTAACAGAAAATTTCTACAAAACTATATATACCTGTACCTTGCAACTTGATGGAAACCTGGAATATCAAGCGCCTAGACAAAAACAACAGAGTACCAGGGGATGACGACATAGAATTAGAACTTTTGAAAGAAGGAGGAGAAAAGGTTATGAACGGGTTGTAGGAACTATTTAATTAATGCCTGAAAAGAAGGAGAGATGCTAGATACATGGAACAATGCTATAGTCGTTCTCATCTATAAAAAAGAAGACCCAAAAACCTAGAATACTGTAGGTCTATTCGCCTGCTATCACAGGTCTATAAGCTTCTTACAAAGGTAATAACCAATAGATTTACGGAAAAAATCTAGACGAATATCAACCGGTGGAACAGGCTACGTTTAGAAAAGACTACTGCACAAGCGACCACCTACTAACAGTGAGAATATGAATCGAGAAAGCATTTACATGGCTTTTGTGTACTTCTACATGTCATTCGACTCAGTGGAACGCTGGATAATTCTCAATGGACTGGATTGATCACAGATATATTCAAATAATAATAATAATAATAATAATAATAATAATAATAATAATAATAATAATAATAATAATAATAATAATAATGTATATACATATATATATAAATGAAAAAGCAACATCTGAAATCAAACTACATCAGAACGCAAATAAGATGAACATTGAAAGAGGAATCCGACAGGGCGACACTGTGTCGCCTAAATTGTTCAACGTTGCCCGAGAAGAAGTCTTCAAACATCTACTATGGCACAACAAGGGTATATTAACAAATGGCAGACGATTCAATAAACAATCTAAGATTCGTCGATGATATACCTATTGCAGCCGAAATACTCCAGACAAATAATAGAAGAACTAAACGAAGAAGCTGGTAAGATAGGGTTAAAAATGAACCTAACAAAGACAAAAGCTATATGCCAGATAGACCCTCAGATACACATTACAAACACGCAAATAGCAAACGTTGAGAATTACATATATCTAGGCCATCAAATAAAACTGAATAGAGAAATTCCGACCACCGAAATATATAGAAGATGAAGAAGAAGATCGTGGATGGCATTCGGTAGGGTGGGACATACTCTCAAAAATAATAATATCTGTCTCAGATTAACATCCCGACTATTCGAACAATGTATCCTTCCAGTGCTAACATACAGATGCCAGACATGGACTATCACCAAACAATCAATGAAAAAAATAGCTGTGACACAGAGAGCAATGGAGGGGTAAATGCTCGGAATATCTCTAAGAGACAGGAAAAGAAATCTGTGGATTCGAAAAACTACGAAGATCAAAAATATAATTGAAACCATTGCTAAACTAAAATGGAACTACGACGGCCATGTAGCTATATGTAAGGACGGCAGATGGACTAATGCGGTTTTACATTGGCGACCATATACTGGAAAACGTGGAAGAGGACCTCCACCATCATGCTGGACAAATGATCTGACACTGACAGCAGTGTTAAATTGGACAAAGGTAGCACAGAACAGGAAAATATGGGAAAATATGAGGACTGTAGAAGAAGGTCATTAAGATTGAGATTGAAACACGCTCTAAGTACTAGTATTATATTAATCTATCATGGTGTGCAAGAAAGGAAGATCTGTCCAGTGATGAAACTCTATTTAGGCCCACGCTACTCACGTGTCTTCTCTCTAGGTATGTTTTAGTTGCACCAATTTAAAATGTTCTATGGAGCCAGTTCCAGATCAAATCGACTCTAATGCGTAAATCTAGGAAAGATGAAGCTACAGTCTCCTTAGGTTCATTTACTGTATTCTTGAGCTCAAGACAAGAGTAGCAGGATTTCCGAAACATAAAGCAGGTGCTCTAAGTGAACGTCGAGAACTTAAACCCACTTTATGGAACCATGTCTTGATTGTTTGATTACTAATTGATATGATGTGAATGCTTTAATGCGCTACAACTCTGTGGTATTACATTTGACATGCATAACATGTTTTTCCTTGAGGTTAAACTAAACTTTGAGAAACTCCATGTGTATTTCGGCAACTATCTTGCAATCTTCAGTGGGATGATCTTAAACTATTAATTTTGGCTAAGAAATACTTCTGAAGATAAAGTCTTCGCCAAATCAACAACGGAAGTCCACTGCTGATTTACCAACAAAAAAAGGATTAAATACGAAATCCCTTAAGGATCTTTGATATGTTTCGGCAACATCACCAGTAGTATTATACCTGCTTTTGCAGTTAACAAATTACACTCCATAACACATACTCAGTTCTTCTGCAACATCAAAACGCAACACAACAAAAACGAAAAAGATAAATACATACAAAATAACTGAAAATTCATCAACAATATCAACAAGTGGTACACCTTCTCAGGTATAACAGCTAGCATTTACTGTGTTTGCATGGACAAACAACTTTTAAACGAACAACTGTTGTACGTACATAATCAGACTGTACTCGGGTAAATAAATTCTAGTAGAGTTGATGAGCCAAACAAAAGCTATTCAAGTAGACCATTTAAAGCCAATATCCAAACGCGACTGGAATTATTTGTCGTCCATATTGCGTTTGCGTATGTATGTGTAGTTTCTCGACATCTGTCACGTAAATCAAAATCGTAATTATGGACAAGTGGGCTGTTAACGTATAATCCATTCGCGATTGTTCTGTCTCACGAGCAGCTTTCTAGAGTGTCATCGGTGTTTTGTAAATTGAGGTTATAATTTCTGACAAAACAATAGGCCAAGTATATTCATGTAATTTTACAGCAAAGCCCTAGCAATATAAACGACTATCTACAAATCGTGTTAAACCTTGAAAGGGATCGCAAATTGCCTAATCTAAAAGGTATAGTATAATAGCATATTTAGGTAGAGCTAACTACAGTCCATTCAGTCACTGAAATTACTAAGTACTTAGCAATAGTTCAAAATGCACCACCAACTAAAAATAAATCATAACCTCTGACAAATATATAATCGTAAATGATGATAAATAACTAAATCGATTTTTAATATTATGATTGTTGTCATTTCTACAAATTTTAAATTAAGGAATTCACGTTTTGGCTTGTAGCTATGAACTGGTCCGGCACCAGCAAGGGGAGATACAACTAACCAAAGAGAGTAATAATGAAAATAAAAACACACTTTTTAAAAATACATGAACGTGAAGGGAAACTACATTCACTGGTAACCTTTACTAGAGACATTTTAGCCGGTGAGACATTTCTAGGGAATGTTAATGTGGCTACGAAATAATAAATGAACATATCTGTAATACTGAGAGGTTGGTTTAATCAGGATCCGGATTTTGTCAGCATAATTTTATTTATTCAATAAATCAGCAAATCAACAGATTATTGTTCTACAGTCTATATAATCCGTTCTCCTTTTGACACACCGTTTCAACCTGTTAACCACGACTTCAGTTCTATTAGGAGGAACTTTTTCGGTTGGTTGTAAACTACCCTTTAAGAATTATTTTATATACTTCTGTGGGAGTTACACTTTCTGCAGTTAAAAATCCTACAATGTGGCTATTCTTCTCTAGTGCATATTTCTGGCAACCCCACAGCTGGCAATTGAGAAAAGTACTAAAAGGCATTATTTTGGATAGACAGAAAATATATCCCAGCTTCCTTAAAAAATTAATTCATTTGTAACAGTTCCTCACAAGCACATTTATAAGGGATATGATTCGATTCGAAGAAAAGCTATTATTTCTTGAAAATGTCTTGAACGTCTCTTCAATCTAATACAAATATTTATATACAATCTATTTATTCTTTCATAAAATGTATGAGCTACACAATATCATATAGGATGTTCTTCATAATACGATACATGGAGAAAGACAGCGTCAAAAATTTAAACCTTAAGGTTGCTATGTAAATGCTTCTTTTTAATTCGCTAATACATATTAGGCGTCTATTCTTTTCTTAACACACTCGTTTTATATTCCATAAGATAGAGACTTTATTGAAATGACAGTTTCCGTGTCTCTAAGTAAAATTCCACTTAGTGTTATAACTTTTCATTATTTGCTTCTCTTATCCAACTTTAATATTAATATAAATATGTTAATCATTAGGAACCATAGAAATACAACAATTTCTAATGCAATTTTATTATCTGAAACCACTTGAATATATTCAAAATTTTCTACAGTTCTAAAAATATATTGGATTCCAGTTGCCTTCAAAAAATAAGTGGCTAAAATTCATTGTCTATGAAATTTCATTAAAATGATAGATAACCAAACCTAATTAAACGTAGGAGATTTTTGTTTTATCGGTGACTAAAAATAATTCTTTCTTTGTAGTTGAACACGCAGCAGGTGTGAATGTAGTGAAATAACTACATGAAGCTACCCCATATAATGTACATCTGAGAGAACTATAATTGAAATTATCTGTAATGTTGGCAACAAACTGTTTACCTCTCTGTTGATCGTAACTGTGGAATCATTTTTAAAGTTCAGTTGAGATGAACATAGTTACAACTGTGGTATCTAATTTAACAACAATATTTCTAACTGTCCTGTGCTAATATTCTTCTAAGATCAAGTTGCACTTTGTCCTATATGATTGAAATAGATATTGCTTAGTAAAAAAACGTCTGTGGTGAATTTATTTAAGAATTTAGGTTCTCATTTTAATGGAAACTATGTAAGTCAAGAAATATGAGGAAATGTCAGGAATTTTTCATAACTTATATTTACAAAATTATTAGACGTACTGGTATGAGCTGGTTGTCTGTAAAACAATAGTTTGACCCAGTACTTGTTTAATATAAACTACTCCAGAATGAATAGAGATATTGCAGTTTAAGACACTTAAAGGCCACTCCAAAAATAAATCTACCAAAACAACTAAATGTAACGTCTATTTAGTAATGAACATGAAAATTACAACAAAGGTACGTTTCAAGAAGAAATTTAACAATATTATAATGCAAATAGTTATTGTCTCCTTTCACTGAACTTAAATTTATTAAATTCTAATACCGCATGGCACCTCCACTGCCAGTAATAACTGCACTGCACCTTGCTGGCATATTCAGAATGCAATTATCAATATGTTCTTGTGGAATTTGATGCTACAGTACCGGCAATACATCCTTCAGCTGTTGCACAGTAGTAGGCCAAGAATTATGATGATCCAGTTGTCTCTGCAAAAGGTCCCATGCATGCTCGACGAGATTGAGGTCTGGAGATAGTGGAGGAAGAGCAAGATGGTTGATTTCCTCATCTCGAAGCATTTCTAAAACGACCCGAAGATGATTTGAATTGTCGTCAAGAATAACAAAATATTCCCGTACAAACAGCGTTGCGACGGTTCAGAACATGGTCCATAATGATCTCTTGGGCAAAGCATTGGCCCCTGAGTGTACCATTAAAAATATTGAGGTCAGTACGGCAGTCTAAATAAATTCCAGCCAATACCATAAGACCACCACCACCAAAGGCAACGACTGGTTGGGTATACTAAGGTAAGATATGATGTCCGGCACTACGATATACTACTTCACGCCGGCCATCATCATCTGGACTCATCCAAAAACAGTATATCATTCTACGGCGTCGCTCCTTGAAGACTACGTCTTGACCATTCCATCCGGTGTCTTCGTTGGGCCACAGTTCTTGCTGGAGGAGACGGTATAAGGTAAGTCCTACCTCAAATAATTTATTACTCGCAGCTTGGTCGGAGATTCGATTTCCTGTGGCATTCTGGACACTTGCTGTATATGTCGAGCAGTTGAAAAGGGGTACATTCTTGCATTAATTGCTAGAAGTCGATCCTCACGAGGTGTTGTTATGCGAAAAGATCCACTTCCAGGCCTTCTTTGTAGTCGTAACTGTTTCTCTAGGGCGAGATAGGGCACGTGAAATTACCCTCCGTATGGTTCCTCACGTCTCAGCAAAGTCGACTTGGTGATCTCATCTTTGGGGCATATCAACCGCTAAATTTCGTTGTTCTACAGTAAACTGTTAAAATACTTACTATCGTATTAGAATAGATTGTGGGATACTTAAGTCATTAAAAAATTAAAAGTAGATAAATAAAGAATAACAAACAAATTAGAACCACCAGATTTAACAGTTTCTGACAGCCCAACAAATCATTTTAACTTAACCCATTTAAAGCCAAGGTATGAAATAAAAATATAGTGTTATTAAAAACTCTTTATTTTAGTAACTTAGGGGCTCATGAAGAGATATTAATCACAAAAAAAATTTTTTTCCACAAACTTTGGAAAAAAACGGTGATGCGTATACGCATCAATGGTAAGATACAGTTACAATATAGAATACTATTATTTCCTATGATAACTTTCAAAACAGTCAGCATAAATATGTACGTTGCACCTATTACACATACTTATAAATTGTTGCAGTGTGACAAATTTTACATCTTCTTCTTGTTTTACAATGACATGCCCAGAATTGTTAAAACGTACTTCATTTGATACATTCAAAGAATTTTGCTTGGCCGGTCTCGAATTTCAAAAGACGGAGTGCAATATATGACTTGAAGTCAAGCTACGACATTTTGTTTTTATTTACTAAATTGTAAATCTTCCATGCATTTACAATAACGCTATTTATGGTATTAGTAAACAGTGGCCAACACCATTTTTTACCTAGTATTCGTATTCTATAATTTGCGATACCGTTGTCGTGAAGATCTACAGCACCCATGAATCTATTGTAGTTTGAAATTACTGCAGATTGCTCTATGTTTTCTATATTCTTATATTTTCTACTATATCGTTTTGCTATAGATAGTGGTTGGACATTACAGTGGTTACTTATAATAGTAACGACAGAGTTGTCATTCCATCGCACAAGTGATATTTCCGATGCCTCATCAAATACGGTATCATACGTTCCACGTTCTTTCTTTGAAATAGATTTTGTGCTTTCTAGAGGACATTTATGCGTTCTATTGTCATGTATAGTTACAGTTGCATAATATCCTTGTATATTTCGCACAGTAAATAATTTATATGACGAAAAAAAATTATCAAAGAATATTTGATGACTACCGTTGTTCTTTACGACGGATAACAGATCAAGTACAACTTGGCCACCCATTCCAACTGTTGTTTTTGCTTTGCCTGGTACTGCACCAGAGTAGGGCATAAACTTAAAAAGGTAGCCATCAGATGAACAAATATAATACATGAGTGCCTCCCGAAGTAAGGAATCATCTGCTCATCAATGGACAAACTGAAGTAACACACATCGAATTGCATATATTTTCTATTTATTATATCAAAAAATGGACGGATTTTGGTAAATTTTGATCAAATTTTCTGTTATCAGCCCGAAGCAGAACTAAAAACATAACTCAAACATTTTTACAAGGCGGGCGGAGCCTTGCACAAAACAGATGTGCAGGTCCAGCTTGTAATCTGATCTTACCAGTGATGCGTATACGAAACACTGATTTTTAAACCCAAATTTTTAGTTAATTTACATCAAAATGTAAAAAATTAAAAATAACATCGTGTTTGTGTATCATTTTTGTTAAATATTTTTATCATAAAGAAATTTAAAACTAAAGCCAATATTAAAAAAAAAATTGTGAAAGTTGAAGATGCGCAAAATCTAAATTTTCGGCAACTTCAAATGCTTTTTACAATTAACAGACACACTAAAAATTCAGAATATTATTTTTTATAGGTTCTCAGAAGCTTTAATTTTAGATGCGAAATTAAAAAAAAATCGAAAACATCGTCAGTTGCTGTAAAAAAAATATTATTTAGGTGTTGCATGAACGCATCACAGGCTTTAAATGGGTTAACAGTTGATTTAATAGGCATTTGTTACGTACATATGGCGTGCAGAAATGTGCGGACAAAAATGTTATTTTGTGTGTTGTTAATTAATCAATAGTAATATTTAACAAAGCTGCAAATTAAGCTGGCGCAGAAAGGATAGACGCAAATGGAACCCTTTATATAAAGGAGTCAAACGCAAATTAGAGCGGTCAGTTCCAGACTTTAACGTTTTCAACACTCCAACCCAGAAATAAACATTTTCATTAAAAGAAAGTGTGCTAGAAACTTACATCAAAATAAGAAACGAAAAATAAATAAATAAATACAATAATTTAAACTTCCTCCAAAAACATGGGTCGATTGCTGGATATCCTCATCAGTTGACAGACGTAAAGTGTGGACAAAGTAGGCGAAAGCCGAAAAAGAACACCAAGACGCAGAAGAAGAAGAAAAAGAAGAAGAAGAAGAGGAAGAAGAAGGAGAAGAAGAAGAAGAAGAAGAAGAAGAGTAATTGAAACTTTATACATTGGCGCACGTTTGGAGTACACAAAACGATTCGTAAAGTCACTGTCTCTGTCCCTATATTGATGTATTTTGACACTGGTATAATTCAGAAAATTTAGTTTATAGGCATGCAAATAAATATTAATTGATAGTACTATTAATATTTGGTATTATTTGTGCTAACGCAAACAAGCTCCCGAATGCTTGCTTTGTTGTCTTCAAAAACCAATGCTCAAATATATAACAATGCCCTGCATAAAGTAAATCGACGTAAACCGAACCGACCTAAATCAAGAGCTAGATGTACTCCTAATGTTTTCTTTTGGTTGTATGAAAGTTTAATTTTTTTTGTCTGAATGTGTTAGTATTTAAATCAAATTAAATATTTATTAACATATATTATATATATTTTGTTTAGGTCTTCATAATCAAATATAATGTGCTCGGTTCATTTATTTCAATCTGTTATTGTTGTTATTTTTATTTATTTATATTGAGACAACTGGAACACCCTTCAAAACCATTTAAAAGTGTCCTACAGTTTTCAAATATTTAAGCAGGATATTTAAATTTATATGATTGGTGGTACTGAAGAAAAAGAAAACATATTTCCAGCTTGACCCTAACAAAGTTGTCCCATTTACAATCCCAACTAGCTCTTAATCAGACTGAACCGTTCACCGAAAGTTTTGAAAACTATAAATTAAACTTCTAGCACTCGGGCTGCCTGCAATCACCATTTGAATGGGTACTTGAATTTGGGAGTACTAAACTCTAATCTAAAGCTCTAACCCTAAACTATAAAATAGAAGAGTATCCTGCAAATTATGGGTACACGTGCTAAGGTCAAGATACAACTACTAGCTTGCTAAACCGGATGGCTAAAACCAAAGGGCAACATTATGAGTGTAAATCAATTGCAAGTTAAAATTTAAACACATAACATTATTCTAGCTCAAATACAGGGATTTTACAGTTTCATCAAAATTAAAATTTGTCTTAAAGCATTTCCAGTACACACACTTATTTAAGAAAAAGTACAAGTATGTTACAATTTACTATTCGGAACTATATGAATTTGTGTTGGTGAAGTCTGGTTATTTTTAAAACTGTAGAGCTACTTGTTTCTACTTACATCTGGCCAAAGGAAACATTCTTTTGCAGGCAAGTTGAGACACAACATGTGTTTGTTAAAATTTCCCGAACAAAGCGTTAGCAGCAGCCCACAGGTTCAACTAATTAATTTTTTTAATTAAAATTGTAATCTCATGTGTTGATTTAAAAAAAAGTATTGCTAATGTAAATCAGCATATTGTACAAATTTATGTTAACATACAATTGCCTTAGAGATATTCTATTTAAAACATATTCCAAAATACGTATAAGCTATAAATAACATAAATTAAATACTTATTCCTCGGTTATTCAATGATAGATGTTTCAAGATCTGTTCTACAAATCTTCATTTAACACAATATAAACTCAAATCCATTTCAATGTCGAGATAATTGAAACCCACTGGAAAACTTCTACTATATTCAGCACAGAATAGTTTTATTTGACTGTCATCAACAGTACTACAACTACATAGAGAGTCGCTTCTCTTGAGCAGACGACATCTCCCTTCGTTATTGCACTTCAAGGCAAAGAAATATCGAGAGAAATCTAAAGTTGGTGATATACACCAAATACTTTAAATATGTTTGGTGTCAGAAAAACAATTTCTTTTACCAACTTCTTAACTAGTCGGAAAATTATAAAAAATTACAGCAAAAACTACTAATTTGAATGGATCTCAGTGCTGTCGTTCGTTTACCTTTGTCGAAAACTATTTTAGCATTGTAATGTAACAGCGGGAAGTATTGCGCACTTAGTCAATCAATTAAATAAGATAATATTTGTATAACTGAATAGTTTTACATGGCTCGAACTCAAAGAACTCATAGAACAGAATAGTTTTTCAATCAATCAATTGTGCTTCGAAGAAGAACTATTCTGTTTATCATATATCCAATTAATAATTCAATCAGCAATGCCCGGAAGAAGAAAACGATGAAAAGAACACTAAACGTGAAGACAGAACAAACCAGTACGGTTTATACCTTGACGATGATGATGATGATGATCAACAATACAACCATTTTTTTCATACTGCAAACAGTCAGGAGTAGTCAAGAAGGATGGAAGAATAAAACATTATAATATGTTCTAGTAGAATGCATTTAATTATATTGAATTTAAACAGTTTCAATCAGTTACTTGATTTTTGGATTAACTTAACGAAGTTTGCGACATCTATTATTAAATGTTTCAATAGAATCTTCAAATGTGGATTTGCTCCATACCTAACCCATTTGTACAAAAGCTGCTGATGATGGTATGAAATGTTAAGGATTCCTTTTCCTGATTCACCATTTTCTTACCGAATAATACAAAGTTGTCATATTCATGCATAGCCAGAATATTAATTAATGTACAAGCCAATACCTTCCATATTCTTAGACTGCTGTCTTTCTTGGGAGGTTGCCTATCATTATGTAGTTCGTATGTTTGACGTCCTAGACTTAGTAGTGAAATCGCAACCTACAGCATAATGGCGAATGACCTCGGGAGGCTCTTCTACAGAAGGGGTAACCATACCGAGATTTTCGAGTTAATAAACAGAAAACCACTGTTTTGTATCCATTCTGACAGAAACAGCACTGCCTTCGACTTCAGGAAGCCCTTCAAGGTAGTCATATCAGTGAGAGGTGGAGAGGAGAAGAAACAAGAGCTGAAAAATCGTCGAGAGCATGTCTGGTATAGGGATGGATACAAAACGTCTAACATGTCGGGTGCGGGCATTTTTTAGGCAGAAACCGGAGAATACAATAGTATACATTTGGGCTGCTTCAGGTGGAAGTACCCTGATCTCCACCTACGCACGCATCACGATGCTGACAGCATACGCAAATAGAAAAATCTACATGATGTCGGACAGCCAAGCGGTACTCGAAGATCTGAGGGGGTCAAAATACAATATCAAGTGGTACAAGAAAGCCTGGAAATACTGTTGACACTGGCAAAACAGCACAGAATAGCTCCGGAATGGGTGCCAATATATGAGAGTTATGAAGGTAATGAAACGGCAGACCAACTTGCTCAGCGGGGAGCAGATAAACCTCTCGTTGGTTTAGAACCCACATGCGGAACATCGAATATAACCATAAAGGGGGCTGTCAAAGATCAGCTATGAAAATTACACCGCACACACTTATAGGAATCTCAGGAAAGAGCGGAAGGAAGGCTGAGCAGAAAACGACTGAGAATAATAAGGTGACTATACACAGGACACTATTGCCTTAGAAGGCACCTTGTCGAAATAGGGGTAGAATAAGACCCTCCCGTGGACTTCGCTACCAAGAGGAGGAAAGACCGCTACACATTCGCTGTGAATCCCCCGCTGTAGGTGTCAGGCTATATCAGCACTTCATGCAATCTGAAGACTTAACAAATGTGCCTATCAAGGACATCCTCAAATTTATTGAGGTTACGAGACTGATTGAGTAAAACATTAATGGGAAACAATAAACCTATAGAGCTTCAGTGCTGTAGGCTTTCTACTACACCCAATGCGAAACTCGTAATAATGAATAATAATAGTTTTGACGTCGATGCTTGGAAATAGCACAGTCAAACCATTCCTGCAAGTTTCCTAGACATGCAATTCTTTTCCAACAGACCTTCTGCCTTCTCTTTTGCCCAGTACCCACTTAACTTACGGGGCTTATTTGGAAAGTAAGGGCAATTCAAATATTTCAGGCTGATGAGGGGGGTGCTTTAGTGCTTGATGCGCTAGTCAAACATCAGTTTACCCTAGTTCTACCATTGTATTCAGTTATATAATAAAGCGTTACGATTAAAAATCCCGTAAAGTGTGAAGTGCGAGCTGCAATTCGTTTCTTATATTTAAAAAAAAAACCAAAACGCTGCCCAAATTTACATGAGTGAAAGAAGGGTTAGGCAGTGGTGTATGAATTTCAGAGATGGCCCAACAAACCTATATCATGAAGAACGAAAAAGAGAACCTTCCGTTTTCTGTTGTCAAAGACGATTTTACGAAAAAGGTAAATAAGAAAATTCGAGAAGATCAGCGTTTTACGATTTCGGAAATGGCCAATACATTTTCTTCAAATACAGTAAGCTGTTCGTGCCGGCACCGACATTCCTACATCGGTACAAAACTGATGACAATTAGTACCTGAACCACATTGTGACTGGCGACGAGCCTTGGAATTCGTACACAAATGTGTAAATTAGTATAGTAGAGGCATGCGAGTTCCCTAAAGCAAGAAATTCAAGCTAACTGGAGAACCAGAATCTTAACACTATTTTTTCTTTTTTGTAACAAGAAAAGCGTATTGTTGGTTGATTTTGTTAAACGTGGTTTCTCAATTATTGCAGACGTGTATGGTGAGACCATAAGAAAGTTGAGAAGGGTGATTAAGAGCAAAAGGTGAAGATTGCTAACCTCTGGAATCGTACTTTTGCATGATGACATCCGAACGCATGTGGCTGCTCACACTGTGAAACTTATTGAGCAATTCAATTAGGATATTTTTTACCGTCTCCGATAGAGTCCCGGCTTAGTGCAAAGTGACCCATTTCTTCTCCATCTTTATAATGTTTTAATGCGTTCTCAAAACGACGGCATATTATGTTTCGGTTTTATAGCCCATCGGCACTTAAGTTACGAATAAGGCTTATACTTCCAGATCAACAACCAATAAATTGTTCTTAGTCTCCAGAAAAAATAACTAACCCACTGATATATATACAGGCTGTAATAAATATCCATTCTAAAATGAAAATTAAAACCCGAAAAACTGCTCTATAAATAATTATGGTTTTTATTTTTATACTTTTATGAGTCTGGAGTCTTTATTATCCATTATTTTAATGAAATAAAAGCAAAACCGTATGTGCATTGTGTACTCGCGTTAGACACCATAACGATCTCATTCGGTAAGTAAATAGTAAAATAATAACAATATTATTATACAACGGAAGTGAATTACAGTGAACTCATATATCATTTAAGTCCTGAAAGCTATTTACATGTTGAACATTCCGAGTAATGGTTGACGTATATGTATTTTATGCTTTCAGGAAATTATCCAATTTTACACGATTTTCATAAATGTTTCTAAAAGTCTCAGTAGTTTTATTAACAATTAAAATATTACGTATTTCTTGTATTTATTTTATAGTTTATTTCAGGTTTTCAGCATTTTTATTATTTAATTCAATTACGCAAGCATTGTTGTTATTTATTTGTATCTTACATTTCTCTTGCTGTACTTTGCTGTAGTTATCAGGGAACTCACAAAGACATACTGCAGCTGAAAATTAGTTTTCATTGCTACGCAGAAACTTGGAGAATTCGACGCATCGTCATAAGTTGTCTCAGAACTTAGTTACGTTAACTTGTAAGTAAGGAAAAGTTTCCACACTTTCTTCTATACGAAAATATATGGCCTGATAAATAAGCAAGAACCAAGCAAAAGATCGCAAGACATTTTTATCAGTTGCCTTTTGAAAGTTTCTTGATATATAGAAACACGTACAATAAGCAAGCTAAATTTAAACAGAATAGCAATCTAAATCCTACTTAAAATAATTTTTTCAGGAAAATCGTTTTGTTCAAATCAATAGCCTTTAAAACTAACCATTAAAAGAGAAGAGTAATATTAACTACTTGTCTGTTTTTCATGAATCCAAGAGGATTTGACGCAGAAAAAAGGCATTTGTCCTAATTGAAATACCGATTCAATGCGGGCTTTAATGACGAGCACAAAATGGAAAAGCCATTCATTTGCATGGAAGTTTACAAATGTCTGCAATCTGCATTATTGAATGGAAGTTTATGCAGGATGCAGCAATAATGTTTCCTTGGGATAAACACGTTTCAATCGATTTTGAAACTTTTCTGGAATTCATATTTTCAAGTGTTTGAATTTCCTATACTATTCAAACTATAATAAATATTTAATTCATGAACTAAAAAACATTATTTTATAGTATTGCTCTACTTACAATTTCTAAGCGAACTTGTTGCTCTTACAATGTTGCCGAATAGCAAGTGGCTTAGTTATTTCCGTTAACCATTATCCTATTCAGTAACATTAAGTATAATTAGGGGAGTAGTCCCTCGGGGGTGCCTGTAACCCCTAGATAGCGCATCCCCAGGTGGCGGATAGGGGAATGCCTCCCAGATATGGGTGGTAGGAGGGAAAAGAAATACCTCCCGAGGACCAACAGGCATAAACTACAGCGTCTGATCCACAGCGGACGGCGGTAAACAGCGTCTGACAACATAGACCCTATAGATGAAGAAATGGAACCCTTTTATAATGAATTAGCAGACAACATAAATAGTACAACACATAGTACAAGATGTAACAACTTTAAATTTAGTTAATATAAATAGTGACCACAATCTATTAAGAGCAAAAATTGCAATAGTCACAAAAACGATAATACTGCCGTTGAGAAAACAAATAACAAAGATTGATACCAAGAAAATGAAACGAAACGCCGTAGAATATGAAAAAGAGCTCAACAAACAATTAAAAAGGGGGGGATATAAATAAAATGAACGATATAGTTACAGATGTAATGAAGAAAGCTGGAGAAAAATCTGCTAAAATAATAAATTCCAAGATAGAGAAGCTAAGTCAAAGTACTAAAAATAAAATAGACTAAAAAAGTGTAACGAATTCCGCGCCTGGTTGAAAGAAACCCGTTTTGCATTTTACATTTCGAAAGACACGGTCGACTTATGCGCATAGTTTTGGAGTTTCGGAAAATTGAGGGGGGGAAACCGAAACATTTTAGAACGACAAGTCCAGGAACGAAGACCTCAGTATTGACGGTTGGTCGGACATATACGTGCCAAGTGAGTGAAAATTGTGGTAAATCGATATCGATTTGGAAATTAGTTTTCCGATTTAAAACTTCACGGCACAGGAGTTAGGTCCTAGTTTAGAGGAAGTCAAAAAACTCCAGGAATTAGTATTCAAATATAGAGATTATTTCGGTCAAACAGATTTTTTGTGGCCAGTTTTCCATCGACTGGTGAGTTATTTATTAATAGAAAGATTGTTCAATCTTAAATTTTTGCAAACTTCAGTGCTAATATTCGCTGTAATTTAATTTAGGCAAGATACGCTCGGTTGGGAATTCCGTTGATAAAGTCAACTAAGCACGCAAACATCGCCGAGAACGTTGGGGATGGGTTTTTCCTCGACCGATCCAAACGCTGGCTCTGGTGATAACCACGTTGAAACCTGCTCGCAAAGACAGGCGTTACACTTGCAACAGGGAAGTGAATTTAATATTATTTCACGTTAATATTTTTGAGGACGGACTTTTGTTATTTATGATTGCATTATTTACACATATAAAACATTTCGTTAACTTGATTGTGTCCGGGATTTGTAATGTTGGGGAATATATAAATATATATAGACCTTAATTATTATTATATCGTGAAAGTTATTGCATTGGGGAACAAGTTTACGTGTTCATGTTTAGGGTGCTTCGATAGTGGGACGGCATTGCGTTTGCATGTGTTTTCAGGTTTAATTTTTCCATTTTTGGGCGGTTATGACCACGCAGGGTTTCGTTTCGCGGAGGTCTCTCTTAACGTGATTTTGCACTAGAACCTTAATCTTATGATGATCCGATAAGCGCAATCAAAAATTAAAATAGGCGTGACAAAAGACAATTATTTAAGGAAAGTAGATATGGAGAATTTAGACAAACAGCAAAGGAAACTAGAGGAAAAATTAATAGAGGAAAACGAGGGAATAAAATGTCTTAGTCGGAACGAACAACGACACACTACAACACTAAAAGACGAAAACGGAAAAGAGATAAGAAACGTGGAAGAAATTATGAAAGAAACAAAAACATTTTACACGAACTTATACTACACAAAAACTCAACAACAAAACAACACCACAACGGACTACAGAAAAATCGTCAATGTAGGTTCAGAAGAAATGCCAGATGTAACAATTGAAGAACTAAGCTATGTACTGAAACAAATCAAGAACAATAGAGCGCAAGGAGAAGATGGAATAGTGATTGAAATGATAAAAAAGGGAGAAGAAGAAATTTTAACAAAAATACGCGACGTTTTAACATATGCCAATCAAAAGGAAAAATTCTCAAGAACTTGAATAATGCAAATATATTATTACATAATAAGGAGGATCAAGCGAACCTCGAAAACTGTAGAGCAATAAGCCTTTTATCGCAATTATATAAAACATTCACTAAAGTTATCACAAATCACTTAACTAAAAAACTTGAAGATTATCAACCAACCGAACAAGCTGGCTTTAGACTTTAGTGGACACCTACTAACAATGAAAATGCTAATTTAAAAATCAGTTCATTTCAACTTCGAACTAAATTTAACATTTGTCGACTTTCAAAAGGCTTTCGACTCGGTAGAACATTGGGCAATTATGAAGTCTTTAAGAAACGTCAGAGTAGATCACCGATATATGTATAATGTTACTTGAAAATATATATAAGAACGCTACATCCACTATGCATCTACATGAGAACACCAAACCGATTAGTATAAAACGAGGTATAAGATAAGGAAATACTCTCTCACCAAAATTATTTACGAATGCCTTAGAAGATTTTTCAAACACCTTCAATGGCAAGAAAATAAAGGCATCCTAATAAATAGAAAAAGACTGAACAACCTTAGATTCGCAGATGACATCGTTCTTATCGCAGAAACCCCTGAACAACTCCAGACTATGTCAACAGAACTGGACAAAGCATCAAATAATATCGGTATAAGCATGAATCTAACAAAAACAAAAGTTATATGTAGTAGAACCCTAGAACAAAAAATAAAAATTAAAAACCAGGAACTGAAATACGTGGACAATTATGTTTATTCGGGACCTATGATAAAGCTTGGATGGGAAAATCAAAACATAGAAATTTACAGAAAAAGAAGATTGGCCTGGGCTGCCTTTGGCAAGCTAAGTAAGACGCTAAAAAATAAAAATACGTTTTCGAGTATTTGATCAATGTGTCCTACCCGTTCTGACATACGAATCTCAGACATAGACTCTCACAATACAGTCGATGATCAAATTAAGAGTAACAAAAAGAGCAATGGGGCATCAAATGTTGGGCATAACGCTGAAAGATCACAGAACAAACACTTGGATACGCAAAAATAACAGACGTTGCCGAAGCAGTGGCAGAGTTGAAATGGAAATACGCCGGCCATGTGGCTAAATATAAGGACGAAAGGTGGACCAATACAATCCTGAAATTCAGGCCCTACTTGGGGAAGAGATCTAGAGGATGCCCCCCAATGCGATGGACGGACGATGTAGAAAGATCTGCCGGACTGATGTGGATCCGAGCGGCGCAAGATAGAGACAAATGGCAAAGAATGAAAGAGGCCTATGTACAGAAATGGACCGAAGATAACGGCTGCCCAGCTAACACACGCTTGGTTTGTAAACGGTTTTTTTCAAACGGTTTACTTTAAACCGTTTATAAATCGTTTATACACCGTTTTAGTGAAATCGTTTTAACAAATGCGTTATTAAAACCTTTGTAAAACGTATTGAAAATTACCGTTTTTTCTGATACGTTTCCTGAACATATATTTTACCATCTGAAAAATTTGGTTTATTTCAAACGTTATTTAAACCTCTGTGAAACGTATTGAAAGCAACGGTTTTTTCTGGTACGTTTCCTGAACATATATTTTACCACCAAACATTTTTGGTTTATTTCAAACGTTATTTAAACCCCTGTGAAACGTATTGAAAGCAACCGTTTTTTCTAATACGTTTCCTGAACATATATTTTACCATCAAACACTTTTGGTTTATTTTAAACGTTATTTAAACCTCTATGAAACGTATTGAAAGCAACCGTTTTTTCTGATACGTTTCCTGAACATATATTTTACCATCAAACATTTTTGGTTTATTTTAAACGTTATTTAAACCTCTGTGAAACGTACTGAAAGCAACCGTTTTTTCTGGTACGTTTCCTGAACATATATTATACCATCAAACATTTTTGGTTTATTTTAAGCCTTATTTAAACCTCTGTGAAACGTATTCAAAGTAACCGTTTTTTCTGATACGTTTCCTGTACATATATTTTACCATCCAAAATTTTTAGTTTATTTTAGCCGTTATTTAAGCCTCTGTGAAACGCATTGAAGCAACCGTTTTTTTCTGATACGTTTCCTGAACATATATTTTACTATCCAAAATTTTTGGTTTATTTTAAACGTTATTTAAACCTCTGTGAAACGTATTGAAAGCAACCGTTTTTTCTGATACGTTTCCTGAACATATATTTTACCACCACAAATTTTTGGTTTATTTTAAGCCTTTTTTAAACCTCTGTGAAACGTATTCAAAGCAACCGTTTTTTCTGATACGTTTCCTGAACATATATTTTACCATCCAAAATTTTTGGTTTATTTTAACCGGTATTTAAGCCTCTGTGAAACGCATTGAAAGCAACCGTTTTTTCTAATACGTTTCCTGAACGTATATTTTACCATCAAACATTTTTGGTTTATTTTAAAGGTTATTTAAACCTCTGTGAAACGTATTGAAAGCAACCGTTTTTTATGATACATTTCCTGAAAATATATTTTACCAGCAAATATTTTTGGTTTACTTTAAACGTTATTTAAACCTGTGCGAAACATACTGAAAGTATCCGTTTTTTTTGATACGTTTCCTGAAAGTACATATTTTAAACCACCAAAAAATTGTTGTTTATTTCATACGTTATTGCAGCCTATTTTATTCTAGCATCGGTTTTTAATAGTAATGTGTACGCAGTTTTGCGAACGTGCTATTTAGGGTACAGAGAGGATTATGTCTCGACAGTGCGGCTCTTATTTTTATGATTTTAGATGCTTTTCTGGGAAATAACCGACCTTCCCGCCTTACTGGGGGTGTCCAGGTATAGTTTATTTTTCTTTAGATGTCCGATATCGGCTTAACTACCAACAGAGAAAAAGATACTATCTATTTCTTTTCCTCCCTTTACAGATGCGGACAACTACAGATTATTCATGCTCGTCAATTCCACCGTAAATTTGCTTACTGCGTGTAAGACGAAGATGTCGATATACGTAGAATAAAAGCTAAAATTGCCTACCAATACCTTTACCTTACCTAGTAAGGTTTAAAGGTATTGGTAGGCAATTTTAGCCTTTATTTTACGTATTTATATAAACGCTTACCCCTAGCTTCCACTTAAGCTGCTTGGCCGCTAAGCTTTAGTTGCGTAAACAGAAGTATCGACATCTTCTTCTTACACGCAGTAAGTAAATTTACGGTGGAATTGACGTGCATGAAAAATTGTTATCTGTAGCTGTCCGCATCTTTAAAGGGAGGAAAAGAAATAGATAGTATCTTTTTCTCTGTTGGTAGTTAAGCCGATATCGGACATCTAAGAAAAATAAACTTTATCTTACCCTATCGGTACTGGGCAGCTCTTGTTAGTACACTTCGAACAGAACTTTAGAGAGAGATTTTACGTTAAGCGCTTGTTTTCATACTATCCAGTTTATTATAATGGTAAGTATTAAATTATGTCTGTAATTTATATAATACGCTATTTTCCAAATCTTTGTATGCACTCTTGAGTGTTATAGGTACTTATCAGAATAATGTATTAAATTAAATAATCATTACAAATTAGCAACATAATCATTGTAGCTTTAAATAATAATACATTTTTATTTTGGTTTCCAAAAAGAAAATTATTTTCCGAAAACTATCAACGTTATTACCGATTTTTATAATTACTATATTTATTTGCAAGGCTAGCACCGCAACCGATGAATTGTTCCTGCTAGTGCAATTCACTAATGATAAATCTACCAGGGCTGTCTCTGATAAGTGGCTGCAAGGTAACAGAAGAGCAGGGCCGTTGTTATGCTAGTGGCCACCGAAATACAGTTTGTTTTCTAAGAACTGTAACAATAAGGGTGTTTATTAGTTTATTAATTTAAATCATATCACACACCATTCCAAAGAAGATTTTAATTGAGTCTGCGTTTCAAATCTTTTTCCGAAACGTTTTATAATTATTACACTCACCCTCATTTTGTCAACACCTCTAAAGATCCAGGTTAGATACTGATTAAAAATTATTGAAATAAGTTTTATATCATGTATCTATTTCATGATCATCATCTTCACAAACTTTATGAATATTCAAATGATGATAGTTGAGAGTGGTCGTATTGTTATATATTTAGGAAAGCGTATAACTGTTACATAATGTTTAGTAATATATGATCTCCTGTGTGTTTCAGATTTCTGAGATGTCTCGCTGCGGAGGGAATGAGATAATAAGAGCCATTTCTTATTTTGGAAAAAATAGTTGCACCCAACCTGGCAGAAGGCATTAATTGGGACGGGCGGGACACAAAACACCCAGTGCAACATTACAAAAAGCTAATTGCATCCATGCTGGGAGTATTAGAAGAGAATCCATTGTTGGAGAAACCAACAATGGAAGACGC